>JAIPRL010005792.1:0-30340 GCA_025469235.1 Pemphigus obesinymphae
TATATGTTCATGTATAATTTGTAATTTGTAAGATGTAACTCTCTACTTCCAACACAAGCTCTGCTTAAAGGAAGTAGATATAACAATATGTATATATGTATTGTTTACTTCAATAAAAAAAAAAAAAAAAAAAATATAAAAATGTGTTCTATTTGGAAAAATCTTTAAAGAGTATCCCATAGATTTTATTAGGATGCATTGACTTTTTTTAATAGTTATAATAATTTTGCGCTTTTATTAAAATATTTTTAATTAAGTTAAATTTTGTAGGAATTTTGAACTTTGCTCGTTGGATATATTATATTTATATACAATTTCTATAAATTGATTTTGAACCGACATATTTTATAGTTTACATAACTATGAATGACGAGGAAAATTTTTAATTTATTTAAGTCATATTTAGTAATCATAGTAACTTTATTTGTAATTTTCCATTTATAACGTTTTCGCGTTATTAAATGTAGTTTCCTATAAAACTTAAGAAATCTACTAGAAAAATAAAAAAAAAAATAAAAATCGCCCAGATACAGATATATGGTTAAAGATTGATGAAAATAAAATTGGCTCTCCAACATTATTCAATTGATACCAGACCAGTGACAATATTTAAAAATATATATTTTATATTGTCTGAAATTTATATTTGTTGATTTACTTTTTTCTATTAAAAATGAAAAAAAAAACTGTTGAGGTATACAACAAAGAAATATGTAGCGTACAATGTAAGCAACTGTGGTTTTAGGGAGATGGGTTCAGGGGATCAGCTGACAGCTACAGTTATTATTTAATAGTCAAATTTGGCTTCTTTTTAAGCTTTAAGAGGAGTTGTGTATCCACTTGCACCCCCACCTTTGAATTTCAGAACCAAACCAGTAACTTTCAATTCTTCTTCGTTTGCTCTCATTTGTTCCGAAAATGTCGTCGTTTATTCTTTTTTCGTTTCCGACTTATATCCGGATTTAAGGGTAGGGGAGTTTTAGTAGTAACTATAGTATAAAATTACCTTTCTTCGGAGTTAATATCGAGGGTGATAGAGATTAATATTATTTATTTAATTGTCATATATAGGTCTATCCTTTGTTGTTATGGTCACCAATATAAATATTTACGATTTTTAATTAATTAATATTATAATATATACTTTTTTTTATTAACTTTTTATGATTTAACCACAATGTATCTGTTTCTATATATGATTTATGAGTTTTAATTCTGCGAATTTCACATATTCATATAATATTAAACAAATTAATATCTTATAAAACCAATAATTAAATTTACCATTCAAATACATTCGCATAAAACTATATTATATACCAACACCTATTCAAAGTTATATTTATAATAAGCCAGACTATATTATGTCAAAAAATGTATAACATTTTTATCAAAATCTTATTTATATCATGAATTTTATATATTTTCAGTCTTAAAAAAATAAAATTTATCCACCTACCTTGTTTTTAAAAATATAGTTAATTTAGTAGTACGTCATTTTTTACATACATTACATGATTATATAATGGGTACTTCTCTGCTCCACTGCGTCTTAAATTCAAATGTCATATCAAAAATATAAAAGTTGATATTATTTTAAATTTAATAAACAAGGGATAATAATTTAAAAGAAATCATTTTGAAACAAAATTAGAAGTTGATTTTTAAAGTAAGCATTTTATTATATTAAATTATGTAAAGATATTATAATAAAATTAATTCTATAAAAAATTTTACAATTTTTCAATATTGTAATTATTCAGTGAAATATAAAAATAGATATTGTATTAAATTTTATTAAATTTTATTAAATTTTATTAAACAAGGGATAATAATTTTTATATTATGATGAAAATAAAATATAGAGTACAAATAATGTTCTGAATAAATTTCACAAACATTACATATACTTTCCGAGGTATAACATGAATAAAATACCTAGTGTGTGTGTGTGTGCATGTGTGTGTGTGTGTGTGTGTGTGTGTGTGTGGTGTGTGTGTGTGTGTGTGTGTGTGTGTGTGTGTGTGTGTATAAACATTCACTAAATATTATACTATCTAATAACAACTTATAATACTGGGTAGTCACTTTGCATATAAAATGTTACGAATTTATATAAAATTACCTTTATTGTCTTAAATCTAAATTTAATCAAATAAAAGCTGTAAGAAAGAGTAGAAGTGCTTCAGCTGTTAGATAAAATACTGGAAGTAAATATATTAAATTTGAAATCAATGATAAATACTCGGTGAAATTATTTAAAGTAGTTAATAAATAGATAACTATGACTAGTGAAGTGAGTAGAAAATATTCTCGAGAAGATTATTACCGGAGAATATTCTCATGAAATAACCAAAATCCGTGAAACAGAAAATTATATAAATAACATCATAATCAAATTTGGTCATAAATCCTAATAGTTTTTGCGAATATCTCAAATTTAATATAAAATATAATCATAATTCAAAACGAAAAATAATAAAAATGAATCGTATTTATATACGATTATAATAAATATAATAACTATTATAATAGTATTTTATTACTACTATTATAACAATACATTATGATTAGTTTTAAAATTGTGAAAATAAATTGATTTGAATATGGCTACACTGTAATATACACTAGTTTGTATACAATAATTATTATTGTCCAAGTCCAACGGACAACGTACTACGTAGAAGGTACGTATATGTTACCTTCACGTGTTCAAATAAACTAAAACATAAATATAAAAACTTTTTTTTAAATGCCTAAAGTTACAAAGCTGAAGCTTAAAATATGGGAGTACTATGAATTTGATGATAAAAATAAATCGTATTTATTTTTGTGAAACGTCGTACAAAAAGAAAAAAAAAATGAAACACGTGTGCCAAATCATTTGAAAAAATGCCCTGAAATTCCCATGAGTGTTTTCAAAACAATAACCAATGAAAATTGTAATCATAAAGTCATGGATGAAACTTGTAAATTCATCTGATTAACGCGTACGGCAACACAAAATAATAAAACGCACTCTAATGTTTGAAAATACGTTTTAACACAGGAATTAAAACCTGTTGTCGTTACTATCCTCAAAAAACACAATTGTTATACTTATTTCAGGACCTACGTCTTAGCGAATGATCTGGTCTCTCGAACACTAAAAGAATACTCAAGGAACCTTCAGCTATGGCAGGGTTAGCACCAAGTTAAAACTAAGACCTAAGAAGCAGACTCCTACGATTAGCTCAAGGTAGCTTAACTTGAATACGCCCAAGGTCAATAATGAATGACAGGTATCAAAGTAAATATTAGGAACGAACACACTTCCGGAGGTTTGTACGCTACCATAAAATAAAATAAAACCGTAGTTAAATTTGGTACAAAACACTTTAATAAAATCGAAACATAGAGCACAATGATAGGCGTAAAACTCCTCGCTCCAAGAGGTTTCTCGCAAGTACCCCCGCGAGCGAGACTACCCATTTTTAGTTTTTATAATCATATTAAATTATAAAAGTGCGACATAAAAAATTTTGAATTTAGACGGGGCGAGTGTCTCGTGGTCGATTTTGACTGCATTGGTATACATTATAAATACCTATAAACAGGTGTGCATATATATATATATATATAGTATATACATATTATATACTATATAATATATATAGGCCACATATACAACAAAGCACACAATAACAGTGGTTAGTATACAATTTATATACGAGTATATATAATATATATTTATATATACCTATATCAATTACAAATTTAAATTACCTAACAAATGTTTTTTTTAATTGTCGACTTTCAAGTAAGCTTTGATATTTTTAAAAGAAGTTCAAATTTTATGATGGAAAAATTTGTGGATTGTTGAACTCCTCAAAAACAAGTTTGAAGTATTTGTATATTTAGATATAGTAAAATCATAGGTCTAAGTGAAACGATGAGTAAGTAGGTAAATGTAAAAAAATTTGTATTTTTTAATAATAATTTTACTATATCATTAATAGAAGTAAACGCCATAAATATTATAAAAGAATAATAATAATTATAGTAGATCTCATTATGTTCAAGCAATGTTCACAAAGCCAATAGAGAAAAATTCAACACCTTTATCTTTGAAACTTTCTAGTAAAACTCATTGGGGTAGCATTTTGTACTGCTTATAGAATTTAATAAGCAATAAATATGCTCTTAAAAGATTAGCAGTTACAAAAAATATTAAAAAGTATCTTACACTTGGTGTATTAGGATCAGCTAATCCATATTTAATTTCTTATTTATTTTCTTTAATATACGTCCCTTCCTACCAAATCTAAATTATGTCGGTAAAAAAAAAATTGATGAGCAATAAAAATGAAAAAAATATATAAGCAGTTTTTAACAAACACTTTTTAAAAATGTCTGACCCACAGTTCTTCTGACCATATCATGCGTGTAGGTATATATATAATGTATAATCTACCCGAAAAGATTAGATTGAAATATTATTCAAAAATCCATGATTCTACATGCGACTGTATTAAATATAACAACTGCGGTTTTATCAGTAACGAAATCGAAAATTCAGTATAAAAAATTGCACATCGTAATTTTTCTAATTGTTCAGGAGAGCATTTTTAAAATTAGACAGGACATAGGTATAATCTCTTTTCACTTATTCTATTAAAATGAAATCGATAAAAATATTTAGATTGTATATTGCAGTGTGTATATATATATATATATGAGTGTAACACATTCATATATGAATTAGAATCGCTTAGTCTAAAAATAAATTTTGAAAAAAGAATACAATTTAGAATTTTGTTTTTCGAGACCTACAATTTGACAAAAATATTTATTCAATTTTTAAAATCCATTATCAATACATATAATAGGTATACAATAATTTAAAGATTAAGGATTACAACTGTTAACATCTAACTGTATTGATGTAATGAATTGCAGATGAAGTAAAATCATAGATATTTTCAATCCTATCTTGAAAAAAAATACGAAGTACTTAAGTATTATTATTGATCACATTTCATTAGGTCTTTATTGGTTTTTAATTAAAAATATAACAATAAATTATTTTAATCTACAGTGTATAAAATATAAACAAATATGTGCCACAAAGAGACCCCTGATCTAATTGTAATTAATTATTACCCGATAAATTACTTTTATTTGTCGTTCCGCGTTTGTTTTTAATTTTATAGTGAAAAGTTTTTGATTATTTACGATTTGTAAAATATTCAACGGTTTTATTTGTATTCATTGGTGTTATAATGTTCCCACTAAACGAAAACGAATGACGTGTATGCTAACTTTTCATTTCAATATAGTATATAATATAAAAGTATAGTAATTATAATATGTAGTAAAATGTAAATAATTTCATGTAAGTACTTATACCACACCCATTGACCCATGTAATAAGAATAATGCTAAACTCGTTTTACGTGCGATTTTGTTTAAAATAAGTTCGTTGATTTTATCGAATATATGGTATATTGTAAAATCCGATCAAAAGAATTAAATAATATATTATTAAAATATTAACCGGATTAGACAAATGGATTTGATCGACAATCATATTGAAATTTAAATCACCGGATTTAAACGAGGAAATGATACTCGTAACCAAAAATAAATTCTGTCAGATATACGTACCGTAATAAATGAAAAACCAAAATATTAAGAAACACAAGTATCTATATAAATACCCTTTCACATATTCCAAACATAATGTAGTGCCGTAAGGTCACGGCATGAGCCATTTGTTGTTCAATGTGTTTTTTAATAGTTCTCTAAAATAAAATACTATTTTTATGACATATAGACAAATAGGTATACATGTTAGAATAATTTTTTTTCTTGCATTCTAAATACGTATTCTTAAATGTATTTAAATACAAATATATAGAATACTTCTAAGTTTTGTAATTTTTTTACTTTTTAATAATTATTATTACACTTTCAATTCGATCGAATTACCAACATATTATTTTTGAAAATTTTACATATCTTTACACACATAATGGTAAATAAAATAAAACATATAATTATAATACACTTATACACATGCATATATTATAAGATATAATATGAAAAATCTTAAATTTATCTGGCAATGTTTACTAGTTACTACTTGGTTTACTACCTATAATGTATACTGTTACTACGTTTACTTTTAAACATAAAACCTATCTATATAATATTATCCAATGGTGGATATAAATGATATACAAGAGGGGAGGGGGAATCATTGGCGTAATTTCAGTTTTTGAAGGGTGGAGGGCAAAAGTTTTGACCAGCCCAAATAAGTGAAAAATAAAAGGATCGCTTCGACCGAACATTTTGTTATACGTACCTAAACAACACGTACTTATCTAAAATTTTATCATCAATTTTAAAATTTACATCTATAAAGTATTTTTGTTATAAAAGGTAATTTTTCATTGTGCTATTGAAAACTAATTAGAAAATATAAAATACCAGTAGGTATCAACTAAAACAAATTTTCTATCAAAAAACTCTATACCATAAAACTCTTACTCTACGCCTTCTTTGCAAAAAAGTGTAAAAAGTATACATACACAGTACTCGAATTGGAAGAACATAAAAAGGGATACTCCTCATTGGGCTTTTAATAAATTAGAGTTCGCTCAAGCTATATAACTTGTAAATCATAAAAAATAATTAGTAAGAGTGCTCTTAAAATATTATTAAATAATAGAGGAGCTCCGTTGCCCTGCGCACTTCTCCAACAATTTGAGCATTGTACATACATATAAAGTAAAATAAGAATACGCTTAGAATTTAAAATGCATAATTGTAAATCAATATATTTTTCACTACAGATTCTAAAAGTAAAAATAAAAAGCTCTGTGGGGGGGGGGGGGTAATATATCACCCTTTCGTAAATACGCCACTGAACACAACCGCTTCTAATAAAAACAAATAGTAACATATAAGTTATTTTAATACTGTGATTTATCCAGAATTAATTAGTTTTTATTTAAATAAAATATACAATATAGGTAGATAGATTTATTGTTCATAAATTATATTTTGTTTTATTCTTATTTTTATTTATTTTTTTGTTAAATTAACTAATGAATTTTGTAACTTTAAATTAAAAGATAATTTCGATGTAAGCACACAATTGAAAATATACCAAAAAAAAATAAAAATAAATCAACTTTAACTTTTGGATTAACTTAATTTTAGTTAAGTTAACTAAAATCTGGTTTTAATTTTTAACTTTAACTAGTTAAGTAATTATCTTGTTAACTTTTAACTTGTATCTAGTTAAAAAACGGTTCTTATAAACTTAACTGTATCAAATTAATTATTTCATTAACTTTGCCCATCCTTGCAATTTAGTAACACAAAATAATATTATTGAAATATTTTATTGTATTGAGAGGACCCGCTTATAAAAGGGTTCTGTAAAAGTAATTTATATGATTTTATAAAAAATAAAATTTCAACAATTTAAAAATATTTAACTATATTTTAAAAATAGCCATGTGTCAGTATCATTTTTTATTATTGTATTATGACGATATTCGTTTAAAATCACGTTCATGCTCCATAAATTATGACTACAAGTTCTCTCTTTGTAATTCAAGAGCCAAAATGTATATAAAACATGAAAGATGCAAATAAAATAACTACTGTGCTCAAACGTAGAGTTTTTTTCCAATATGATTATTTGAAAGCCTAAACTCCGTAATGGAAAATCGTGAAATTTTAAAATAAAATAAAAACATAAAAAAATATGTTAACTAAAAAAACGCTACGGCATAGTAAATATTTGCATCTTTCATATTTATTTTTTTATAAACTTTGACTTGCGATTACTAAAAGAGAAGTTGTAGATATAGAGCGTGAACGTATTTTAAAAACACTGAAATGAATGTGTAGCATCATCTTAAGACTGACTATGTAACTAGGGAAACAAAATACGATATTATAATATTATATATTATTTAAAAATGAAAATAATAAGAATTTTACACGCTCTTATTTCTATATATTATAATATTATATAGAAATAATAAATAATTAAGGATTACACAGAAATAAAATTATAGATAAAGATCATTAAATACGAAAACTGGCAATATTACTTAGATATCACGAATTATAATTATTTTTAGTCACTATGCTTCTTTATTTTAATTATATTTTATTATGTACTACAATGTACAGCTATATTGAAAACCCCAAAAAAAATATTAAATGAAAATGTGTGTAGCAACACAAAGGTATACATTTTATATGCCGATTTAAACCATCACAATATAGAACACTAAAATAGACTTCTTTCAAATTAAAAAATACACAAAGTTCTAACCAGAAAATTCAAAAATTCGTTTTATATCATTTATATTTTTTATTTCGTCGATATATATATATATATTTAAAAGATTTATCAGGGAAGGCTGTAGGGAACATAACATATAGAATGTTTTGACACTAAATTATACATTATTATGCACTATGGAATATTAATCAATAGTCAATATATATTATATGTTATACATCATACTCAAACATATCGACGGGGTATCACTTTTGTATACATACAATATTGTATTGTGACACATATAAACTATGTTCTTTTTAATACATTTATTAAAAGCAATATATTATAAAGAACATTAGACACTTTACATATAACTCTGTATATAATATTCTCGGAGATGGGAAGATGATTGTACTAGAAGGCATATTGTTAAAATAATAAATATACTATAATATAACGAAAATACACATACGTAGCGATTTTAAAATATTTGCGTTTGATAATATTATAAATCATAATTTTGCAAATAGAAAGTATAATTGTTTCTTTTTGTAGAATATGTACTTTCTTAGTTCCTATACATTTTAAAATAAATATACGTAGAGAGAAGTTTACACATTTTTAAATGTAATAAACATTAAAAAAAAATCGTAAATATCAATTATAATAATTACAATTTATGCAGATACATGACAATAATTGTTAGAAACACAATTGTTTATTCAAATGAAACGTTTTATTTAAAACACATTAATTTTAATAGTACTTTCAATTCTAAAATAAAATTTTCAATTAAGTGCAAAACTTACACTTATACCTATAATATTATTATTGTAGAATAAATAGTACTATATAGTAATATTGCTCAAGATCTAGGGAAAAATTCAAAAATACTAGCATCACGAAACGTAAAAATGTTCGATTTATGAATAAAATTAATTACTAAATTGTTCATAATAATTTTTTTTAAATTACAAAAAATTATAAAAATATTTGCAGTGTTATAGTGTTCAATCAATATAAAATAGACGTAGCGAATGCCATATATTATGTAAAAATAACAGGTTTTCGATATTTTAAGTTATGTTATTTGGAACTTGTTTGATGTTTTTAAAGACTATAAGATTTTACAATGATTTATTTTAGATTATTACTTATATTAGCGTATTGAAGAGGTTATTGAATTTACAAAAATGTTTATTTTTTTTTTCGGTGAGCGTCTTTTGTCCAAGAGGATTCAAGTAGGTTTTTTTAATTTGTATGGTAATGATAGAAAATTAGTTCTAGATAGTATTTTGAACATGACAATTTTCAATTTTTCCTTAAGAAGACGCTACATCCATATTTATGTGCTCTATTTAAGCAACTGAATGTATAGCACATTTACATTCAGTATTCTTATCAGAACTTTGTCATTTATAATTACATGTAATTTATACAAATTTACTCAGGACCATATTTAAAGTCAAGAAGATTATCTAAACCGTAATGTTGTAGTTTTTCCGAAATCTTAACTTTGTCGAGAAATATAACTATTTATAAATCCCAATAACTTAACCAGATATATTCTTCTTTAAAATTAATAATAGTTATAGGTAATCTTACTGTTATATTAGAAATAACAAAGTTGAATATGTGAATTTAGCCCCCTCCGCAATGTCCGAATTGATTCGAACTAATTGTAAGTTAAAGGACAATCCAAAAATTGTCTTACAATTACAATTAATCAAAATTTATGGTCTGTAACTAAAATTATAATTGAATCGGTTCCTACGTCAAGGGGAAGGGGTAACTTCACATACATGACACAATATTGTGATATGAATTCCGAACGTAAATTTCGTAAATATTCAGTTGGTTAGATAGCAAAAGACACAATTTAGGAAACTAAGCAAAAAATTTAAATGGCCAAAATTTACTAATTTTTCCAATTTTTAAAGCTAATGCGGACCTATAGGTATAAAAAAAAATTTATTTTTCCCATAATCAGGAGGCAAAACTGCAATTTTTTTTGGCTATTAGAATTAGATTACCGATATATTTTGTGTTTCAGTGCACCCTATCTGATAATTAAGCACGTAGCCAAGGGAGGGACCTGAGGAGGCCAGGGCCCAGGGTCCCTTAGAAAAGTCCTGAGTCGGCCACCTCGGTTTTTGAGTATTTTACATTATCTATAGAAGTAACGTTATCCGTAACAATAACGATGCCCAAACGTCCTACACATTTTTTTCTTATAACCATTCTTTAATAGGATAAAAAATTATAGGTACTAATAACAGAAAAAGTTCGAAAAATTAATTTTTTTATTTAGAGGTGGTGAAAAATTTAATCTAGAATCGGGATAATGAAAAACCAATTTAGCAGGTGAAATTCTGCACTGCAAATTTTGGAAAAATTCGTACTAATTACTGAAGGAGTAAATAGGAAAAAATTCGATATTTGTACTAATAACCTATAGGGGGGGGACTGTGGAACCGTGTGTAAATTACATAGAATCAATTTAAAAGTAAAATAATGCCATGAAAATTTCGGGAATAATCTTAAAAACACATGCAAAATACCTACTAATTACTGACGCAGGACAAATTTCGATATTTGCATTATTATCCTAGGGTCGGGGCTGAGGACACATGTCATTGACCCTACCCATAAAAAATTGGGATTTGCTCTTATAACAATGTCATGCATGTTCATTGAATAGTTATACAAATCAATGCTAATTATGTGGTAAATATTGACGTAAAAAAAAGTTAAAAATATTCCAGGGGTGGGGCTGGAGAACCGTACGCGAAATAGCCTCTGTATAATACTACTTAATATACGTCAGTTGTGAGTTTCTTTAATTGCGCGACATTTTTAATTGTGTTTAAACGATTTTATTATTAAAAAATACTCTTCCCTCATTTAAAAATCATGGGAATCTTTCTAACTAAATGTGTAGGTAATATGAAATAATTACACCGGTTAAATTTGGGAAACACATAATCGTTCCTATATAGGTATTTTTAACTTAGATCCGAATCTTTTAAATACAATGATTTGTCTTCACTTAGAAATTTTAAATATTAAAAATAATATACGATCCTGTCTGATTGAGAATACACCAAATTCCGCCATCTGTACCTGGACGACTTTTTTATTTTTACATTATATTGTGTACAATGAGACTAAACGTTTATATATATATATATATACTGGTTTATATACGTTTTAATTATCTATATATTCAATATTTTATAAAAAAAAAAATTGTAGTGGAGTTCTAGAAAATCTAAAGTTGTATGGCGTAGATAAGGTTTACATTTATGTCTTATAAAGATTTATTAGATAATATATTAAAAAATTCATGGTTCTACAACAAATACTGATTGAATATATTTATCCAGAAAAAATACACGTGATTACGTTATAATAAAAAATGGTATTATAAAGGGACTATTTTTAATTACAATAAAAGTTCATGTAAAATTTTAAAATTGTTAGATTTTATTTTTCTAATGACTTCAAAATTGCCTATTCAGAACTCCTTATAATTCGGGTGTGTGACATTCTCTTTATAAAAAAATTGATAATAAAACTTTCACTTACTGGATTGTCAAATATGATTTTATTAAGTTTGATATAATATACAGGTACATATAACTATTCGATTCTAAAAATAAAATAAAATTTAATTCAATTACCCAATTAACTATGACATTATGACGACTTTATTTGTTATTTTTCGTATTTTTTATACGTTTTCAATTAAAAATATGATTTTTCTTTATACTTAAAAAAAACTAAAATCAAAAACTTATCTCTGGATTTTAAACGAAATTTTTATAAAAATTAGTCAATTATTCAAAAACAGCTACTCAACTCCTACCCGAAAATTTGTTTCCCGAGAAGTAAAAAATTATAATAAAAAATAAATAAATATCATTGTAAAATTAATAAATTTCTGGCTTCGTTCAAAATCTGTAACAAAATTAAATGTTAATAGTATACCAGAACTAACATTGTTAAGTATAAATCATAGAATTATGTAACTTTGGCACAGATTTCAATATATTTTAACTATGATTGTGGTTGGTGCGACATTTTTCGTATTAGTTTTCTGGTCGAAACTAAAATCTTTTTTTTTAATTATTTCATGTGAACTACGTAATAAATAATAATTAAACTTACTTGGGAAATATACTTTTAAAATCGAACAATTATTATATACGTTTACGATTTCTAACGATTAGGATTTATGAAAACTCGTTTAAGTACTTATTTGTTGTAGTACTTTCAAAAATATCCGACCGGAAACGTTTCGATCGACGGAATCGATAATACTAAATTACGAAATTATTACTAGTTATATAGTAAGGTACATTTTTGACTACGATTTCTTCGTGTTTTTTATTTAAAATGTGAAAATGTATTTATATTATAATTTGTTATTACTTGACTATGCAAAGCCGTCAAAATACAGTTTGGAACTTGGTCCTTCATGCCTCCGGTCCTTGAACAGAATATCATAGTACTTATAATTATTTTAGATTTGAAAGCAGAGATAAAACATTGAATTCAAAAAATATTCTATGTGAAGTTTGGTAAAATATTATTTTCTGACTTATAACAATTATTTAATGATTAATTGTATTGCGGTTATAATTAGGAAAATTACAGGAAAATTATATTCTTTAAAATAGCTATTAGAATTAATTTCTAGTTTTCTATTCTTAAAATGCTTAAAACTCCTTTTAACTCATTTTATCCCAATAAGAGTATAGAAACATATATACAATAAAAATATTAATACTTGTAAAATACATAATTGAAAAAACAATACCTACAAAAATTTATAAGAAATATTAAATTTTGTATGACAAAATTAATTACTAAAAAATGATTAAAACCTAAAACCAATAATTTACACAACAATTAACCACTTAATTTAAAAAAAACCACCGGCTTATAGAATCCCATATAATTATAATGGAATAAATTATAAGTATTTTATATCTTAATAATGCATTAAATGCCCATTTTCATATATACGTACATTTTAAATATTAATAATGTTTTTTTTTTTTTTTTAATGCTCTACAAATTGAAAAAAATATTTCAAAATTATCAAAAATGAACATAAAATCTGAAAAATAAGCATAACTTAAGAATTATATTTTTAGTTCTTTTAAATCCTGCAGGCTTTAAGAGATACATAATAAACATTCGATTTGTATTTTGTACCAATATACTTACGTACATATTTTAATATCCAAGGAGAGTTTTCGCACTATAGATAAAAATTAGAATTTATTGAAACTGTACATCTATATTTTAATCATATTATTAAGTCAAATATTGATTCGATTTTAATTAAGAATTAAAATCAATACGCAAAGCCTATACTATGTTATTTTTAAAGTGTTTTTTATTTTTATTTTTTTTTTCCTAATAATTATTATATTATTATTATTTTTGTACTTAAATTACCAATTAATATGTCTTTCTTGATCAAAACCCAAATTTACATAATGAGAAATAAATAAATAAATATTAACTGTATTCAATATTTGTTTTAGTCTATATAAAAATATTCTAAAAATACATGTAAATTGATAAATATTATAATTAGTAAAAAGTAAAATTATTAAATAAACTGTAAATGTTTTCACAAATTATAATTAATTAAAATGCATTTCTATATACTTACGAGTATATATAAATAAGCTATTTACAGTGCGGGAACCTCGAACAAGATTTAAATTAGATTTAGAAATATCCTACAGTGATGTTTGCACGTCATTCTTGATTAGGATTATTGTTCTTATCCAAGCTTCGAGGAATTTTGCTTGTATTATAATATATATATATATATATATAAATTATACATTTAGTTTCGATGTTCGGTCATGACCTAAATCCGATGACCTCGGTTCTTCCAGCTTTGTCATCACTCCACCGTCTCCAAATTAAACTAAGCTGAACTGATAATATTTAATGGAGATATTAATGGTCTATGGTAAAGAAATTTCAAATAAACAAAGTTTATTCAAGTTTACGATAGGTGGATATAATTGTTTATTCGTAAAGAAGACCTGATAGATTATAGTCAAAGGCCTTAATATAGGTGGCAAAGGCTTTTAAAGTCGTGAACAACAAATTGTCGAAATCTTTATTTTTTTTTTTTAAATTATATTTTTTACTATTATTTAAACTATGTATTTCATTACGTAATCAATATCCTAAAATAATGCATCGTGAATTTGTAAAATTATAAACCTTGAAGTTATCACCACGAAATCGCTCATTTTCTGATAAGTAAATAACATTTTTTGAAGTTCTGATCGTGTTAGAATTTATAACTATTAAAAATAATTAATTTTTAATTTAGAATTTTTTATATTTATATTAAAAATATGGCTGTCCTGCCTACTTCATGTGATCGTTTTATAATCTTTATTAAATCTTATGTCATGATCTGTATAGTAAAACAAATTATGGAAGAAATAAATAAAAACTTAGGATGCCTAAACAATAGTTATGTAAAAATCGATGTATATTATATATTATATTACATACATATTAAAAAAAAACTTCATGCTCGATAACAGTATATAGTTCCATATTTCAAATGCTGTATTCATTTTGACTACGATTACAAAGAAAGAAGTTGGTTGTAGAGCATGAACATGATTTTTAAAAAAAATATCATGATAACAAAAATAAAAAATGATACTGATTCATGACTATTTTTAAATTACTTTTAAAATATAATTAAATTATTAGATTTCTATTTTTTTTTTTTTAAACCTTTATAAAAATTGTCTTTACAGAACCCCTTAAGAGTGAGTTTATAGCATCCTCTTAAATTACTATTTGTTTTTTAATTACAATTGAGTCAAAATCTGATATGAAAAATAAATGACCATACACAATAAAATATGAGAAATTCATTATATCCGAAAGTGGAGTTTTTTTCAATATGCTTACTTAAAGATCAAAAACAAAAATATTTTTAGATTTAAATATCAATATTTACCAAAAAAATAATCTCCATAATCCATATAGTCAATATTTTATTATTAATATTTTATATTAATTTTATTCTATGATAACTAAAATATGAACTTATTACTAGTAGTTATAGAGCATGAACGTATTATTTCCATATTAAAATGGGTATTTAAAGTCCTCTCAACTTAACTATAACTTGTTCGTATAGATAAAGTACATTTTGAGTATTAATAACCAGTAATTTAAAAATACTATATTTTATTTTTCGTTTATATAATATGCATTGTACGAATATATGATTTGGTATTTTACTAAAATGAATTAATAATATTAATTTAATAGTAATATCAATACCTGAAGATTATTATGTTGTGATTTATAAATGATTTATGCAAGTATTATATAATATGACTATACGATTTGTATGTATAGATATGATTTGTATGATTTGATTTATATGTTGCGTAATACTTTTTTATAATAATTGAGACAATTGGCTTGAATTAATAAGCCAATTGATCTCACATAAAGTCCTTAACTAGTCTTCGACCCTGGAGCCACTTCCATCTACAAACCATATGTACCATATGAGCAACATCAACCCGAATAAAACATAATTCTGTTGTTGGTAATGAATTCTGGTTAAGGGTTTTAAAATAAGCTTTGGAAAACTCTTGTAGTGACATACGGTTGCAAAATGCTCGAGTAATAGCATCCAAAAGAGGAGAATTCATTCCCGATGATACTCAATTTACTAACCAATAATAAATATAAAATGTGTCTTGTTTCTCCGATAATCAATATGCTATTTGTACAGTTTATCCTTCATTATTTATTAATATTTGATATAAAAATAATATGTCCTGATGATAACATATTACTTGTTCTTCTTAATGTCAAAATCAGTGACCCTGTAGCATCGATACATACAGTTATCCATTTATTTTTTCTAATCTCTTTGTATAAATAACATTAAATTAGTGTCCAATAACAAATAAAAAACTCATCACAACTTATGGTATGAATACTGTTGCTATCTTCGGCTCCATGCTTTAATTTTATTAATGAGGATATAGTAGGATTAAGTTTTGAAATACCCAAACAACATTTTATTTAGCTTTTCTCAATACATTTGTTTTAAACAAAGTTGTTGGTTTTTATTTCCATTTTTCACATTATTATCAGCATATTTTCGTCTCCAATGAGTAGCTCCAATTTTTTTGGAGAATAAGTAGATTTTTCCACTTTTGGAATTGTTTTGGTTTGGGCCACTACATTGTATATTGCAGAAGGATACATGGATATTGAGAAGAGCATGATGATGCGTCTCCCAAGATAAAACGTTGTAGTGAAACAAAAATGGTTAAGCCACATGTTATTTTATATACAAAGATATAATTTATATTTTATTATTTTTATAGTTTTATAATTTATTTTTATCTTATTGGTTATTAAAGGAGCTTTTTATCGCCATATTTTTATTATTAAAAAAAAAATAACTGTATAATTTTAATAATTTTAGGAAAACCTAATGAGTTAATATTTTATATGAATCTTATATATTATAACTTTATTTTTACTTTCTACTACATGATTTATTAATTTTTTTATTGAACAATTAGACCTCAATAGTATAGGCTATAGGAATTTTAAATAGAAGCAAGGCAAAATAATACATTTAATTCTGAACGAAGTTAAAAATATTCTGACAATTCACTGATATACTTATTATATTATGTGTTCCCATTTTTCCAAGTGAAACGTACTATTTACATTTACATTTAATTAGTAATTTAAAGAAATAATTTTTCGATTTTCTAAATATAATTTTTATGTCCCAAGGAAATTTTATGACTAGATAGGAATCGTTTTTTAACTGCAGTCATTCTTCATTGCTTTAAAATTTTAAATAATAATAAAGAATCTTATCCAAAATTATCCATATGATTATATAAAACATATATATATTACACCTGTAACATTTTTGTATACTATGTATATTTATGCTATATGAATATTATAATATGTATTTTTTCATATTATTCCAATAATGACTACAATTGTATGTACATGATAATGATATTAAATACCTATATTGTATAATAAATTGATATAAACAAATTAAAGGTTAGAACTTAGATTTAAAAAAGTAAGACCTCAAAAAAATAATAAATATAAATATTTTTGGAGAATTTGACTTGTTATAGTAGAAGGGGGGGGACTCCAACAAATTCCAACAGTTTTCCAACAATGTCCAACAAGTGAATTTAATTATTGTTGGAAGGTTTTTGAACGATTTTAAGAAAAATGTAATGATAAGTGTGAAGTTAGGAGTACAATGTTTTACGCGGGATAAGTAAAAAAGGGGCTTCTAATAAATTCCAACAAGTTTCCAACAATGTCCAACAAATCAATATAAATATCGTTGGATAGGTTTTAAAAAGTTCTGCTAACAATGTAGTGCTAACTTCACTCTCCTACATAATGAGCTTAAATAAGTCAAAACCACAATCTAGAGAAAATCGATTATTAAGTATGATATTATATATATATATATATAGTGATCTCAAATAATAATGTTAAAAAAAAATCGTACGTATCTTTCTAACTATGTATATTACGTTATTTTACACAATTTTTTTTTAAATTACTATGAGGATAGGAGATGTCTAAATCGATTTTAATCGTAACATAATTTTTGTATTTACTACATGTAAAAAAAATTAAACGATACACATTTTTGACCATAATAATGATTATTATTGTTATTAGGTATATATAATATGAGTATAGGTATTGGTATTACATAAACGGAATGAACTACCGCAACCACCTTAGATGTCGTCGAAGTCTTCGATTTTAATTGGCATTTTTTTCTGTCCTTAAGGGCACAATACGCCGCCGGAGAAGACCGCGATTTTTCTTTTCTGGAATCGGCCGCCCGACAACCGGTTGACAACAGACTATTATAACTAACGAGACGCGCGTTCTGCCGCAATAATTGATAATATAACGACGAAAAACCGCTGACGATATTATATTATATGCTCGCTAATAGTCTCCCGGGAATGTGATCCGAATGCTAAAAAGTTTTTTTTCGGTATGGTTTTTATACCGTCGTTTTATTATTTATTTATTTACTTTTTTTAAGGTTTTTTTCTTTCCCTATATATATATATATATATGTATTATAACAACCTTTAGGTCCGAGTCTTTATATAATATACGGTGTGCCCTTTTTTTTTTTTTTTTTTTTTTGCGGTGTGTCCCCTTCGCTAATGAGCCGCTATAGAACAGAATTCATAATTAATTTCGAACATCTCCGCAGGTCGTCCCCACGCTTATCACTAATTGGATAGACGTTTGTCGCCGAGATAAACACGGTAATTGGGTAGAAATAATTCAGCTATACGTTATTTATTTATTTTTAAATTTCTTCTTTTTTTTTCAATTTCAAGTAATACCTGTCCATTTGTTGTCACTGCCCATATCCTATACCTACGTATATACTTGTAGGAATTACAACTGTACGACAACCACGTCCCATTGAATAAATATATATGTATACAATGGAGTGCAGGCTGTATACAGGCTGAATAATGGCCTTCTCTATACTGACGGATTATATTTTACGTTCGTATATCGCATAATTATATACGACGGTGTGTTAAGTGAATATTAAAATGTACAAACGATATAGATAGGGTCGAATGGCTCGGGACGATATGACAGGTAGACTGTAGTTTTATGGTGGCGTGAGATTATTTTAAAAATGGAGGGAAACAGTGACGAACATTTTAAAATGTCAATGTATTTTGCTCCATATCAGTACATATACTATAACGGTGGCAAAAATGGCATATGTCTATAAGACTATTTTACGATTTTGGTTCCGATATTCTTTATTATAAATAAAATCAAAAAATTCTATTTCGTTTTTTTTTCAGTCCAGTTTTCTTTTTATTCTAATTTATAAATCGAAAATGCATTTTTAAAGTAATGTTATTATTACGAGGCAAATAAAATAATACATATTAATTGGATGGAATTATATAAACCTAATCTCTCACCTCCTATCAGAAACTACTAATATTTAAGGATGATTATATTGGACTATAATATAAAAAAAATACATTATTGTACTTCATTTGTAACTCATTTCATTCGAACTGTAGTCTAAATACAGTATACATATTTTTTTTAGAGTAACCGAGTTGGTTCCCATTTGACCGAGTTGGTTCCTATCTGGAAATAGATCTAATTTGAAGCGTATCCTCTAAACTGAATAAAACGGTTGATATAAATACATATATGATCTAGGTAAGTTTACATGTATTACAATCTGACAAACTCAATGCATACTGACGGACATTTAAACAATAAAAATGTTCGTAAACTTAGATCGTAAATATCGATAGAACTTGGAACAATTAAAAAAATATAAACAAATATTTAGAGTACAATAGATATTATTGTATGAAAAATACCCCATAGTTATAACGAGAAACTTTATCATTGTTTTCAGTTATTTTATTGGTAAAAAAACCAATGCAGATCTTAAGGAGCAGCTCAGAATTTAATTCGTTATCAGCCCATTATTTTTATCAGAATACCTTATTAGTATAATAATATCTTTTTAATGGTCCTCTTTATCCCTAAGTCAAAGATGCTTTCGTTGGTTTGGAATCAAGTGACAAGTACTTTAAAGATTTTGAACCGTTTAAAAACTAGTCGGATTATTTTAATTAACTACCGTATCTTTTTAATTTGATTGCACATAATGTTAAAACAATTAATTAGTAATAATGAATAAAATACATACCACAACGATAGAACTAGGTACAGGTTCTTAGGAAAATTTTTATTAAACGATTTACCGATTGCATGTAGTAAATGAGAAAATAATGTTTACAGAGGTTTCTAATTAAATTTAATACATCAATATTAATGAACACCATTTATACATTTATATAAATTTAAATCTACATCTATATTTTCTATAAAATATGTACTTAGTGTCTTGTGCGTAAATTAGTGACAACTGTAAATTCACTATATACTATACTATACTATATTCGTAATATTAAACACAACTTTCATCAAAATCGTTTAAATTTATTTCTAATTATATTGCAATATTAATATACTTGTACAATGCACATGATATATATATAAATGTAAATTCGACCATGAACAACTCATTTTTGCGCCCAGAGCAGATAAGTCATTTTTAAATCAATGTATGTATAGTGAGAGAATTATTTATGGTTGAAAAAAAAGAAGTTATAAAGGTATCATTCACTTTTACCACGTACACTTTGAGGATATACTTTCATATAAAAAATAAACTCAAATATTTTCATATTATTTACCGTACATATACAAATAATTTTTATGTACCTTGTAAATAAATATTATTATAATTATTATTATTTACCTACTCAACAATATCAGAAAAAGAAAATACTTTATTTAAATGCCTACCAGACTTTTAATAACTCATAAGGTTTATTTAATTATTATAAAAATTTTAAACTGAAATAAAATGTTTTTATATTTAAAGTGAGCATAAAAATAATTATTAAATATCTTCATTATATTATTAGATGTTTATCAAATATAGTATTTTGAAAGATGATAATATACAAGTTTGTAATGTTTAAATGTCTTATTAAAATTTAAAAATAATAATAATAATCAAACATTATATTTAAAAAAAAAAAAAATACACAATCATATAAAAACTCAACATTGTATAAAGTTTCTATAATTTATACCCTATATTATACTCTAATGCACTTATTCCATATAGAATATATAATATATAGGTAATACTATGCCATATTTTTTGAATATAAAATACATATACGTATACGTATATCAAATACAAGATTTGTAATAATTCCGTAATTTTAAAAATTTACTTGTCTCGATTTAAATTTAATTGAATTATCCAAATATTAATATAAATTGAAATGACAAATTAAATTAAATTCTATAGTCTTTTTTTAAAAATCACATAACATTTGAAGTAGGCCGACCCCAAATAGTAGGGAGAGAAGGTGAAGGAGAAGAAGAAGACATAACATCTGAAGTAGAAAAAGCAGACATTTCTATTAAATAGTAAGTTATGGAATATATTTATTTTTAAATTTTAATATATTACATTATACGTGCATTTTTTAATGAATTGCATTAACAATTCTATTACTGTTCTTATTTTTTATTTATATGTTTTTAGGCAAAACATGTACAGAAAAAATATTCATTTATTTGTTTTGTAAATTAACCCTTTACTCCTGAAATGAATTTTTCTTGTGGTTCGTGTGGTTTTGAAATAAATTGATGTCAATGAAAATAATTTTTTTTTTGTTGATATCCATTCTATACACTGCTCAAATAAATTTTCATATCTTTTTTTTTTTAAAGTTATGAAGCTTTTAAAATTTCAGGGCTTCTTGAAATTTTAAAATTATTAAATAATAAATACAATTTGTACCGTACAAACATAAAAAAAATAATAAATAAATATGTTCAATAATAACAATAAATCACGTGGCTAAATGGCTAATTGATAGTGAATAAATATTTATCAGACGGTAACAGTATTAAATTATTACAGCTTTGGTAATCATTCGCTAATTTGTACACATAAAATAAAATACTTATAATTTCGTTGATAATTGAGATAGATTGTTGATTTTTTTTTTTAACGTAATTGTCATCAAAAATACTAGAGGGCACTATATAAGTCAACTGTAAATTATAATGTCGTAAAATGTATACGCGTCAGCAGGATCTCAGTGGTATTTCGCTCTGTTGCGTATACGCGACAGCACTAGTCAAAGGGTTAATATTTATATAGCAGCAGTTGTTTACAAACTTAAGAAATTGGCTGCAAGGGATCTGAGTTATCGGTTATGGATTAACGAAATATATGAATTCCTTAAGGAGAAAAAATAATATAAATGTACTTTATTTTATTAATACAATTAGTTTAAATGTAATTTAATTAGTTTTTCTGGATTTGAAGATATTAAGTGAGATACCAAAATTGATATAAAAAACACATATAAACGAATTTATAATCAAGACTGGGAATAAAACCACTTTTTAACTTCTTAAGTTCAGACATTGGATAATATAATTTAAGTTAAGTTAAAAGTTAGATTATTCTGTGACTATTTATAAGTTCTGTAATATACATACCTTTTTCATCAAAAACATAGCTATCGAATTAATAAATAGTAAATACGATTTCAGTTTTATAAAATTTACTAATTTACAGTATTCGTATAATTTAATTATAATTTACACTTAGTTATCACGCAAAACAAACCATTTATAATTTAATTTTCATATTATGAACTGATGCGAAGTTAGTATAGTTAGGTACATAATATACATATAATAGAAACTCTAAAATATAATTGTTAATTAATTTAATATTTTTAGCTTTATTTTAATATGAACACAATAAATTTTTCCTAGTGTTTTATATAACGATAGTGTTCAATTGTAACAAATTAACAAACACGTTTTGATATACGTAAGTACTATGTTTTATACGTTTCTAAAAAGAAACTACCTACATATTTAATAAAAAATTCACTTTCGTTCAATATTACTCTAGAAATAAGAGTGTATCATACTTACATTTTCTATTTCCGTCTATCTAATGACGGATAAAAATAATCTAATAAAGAAAAAGTACGATTCTTTAAATGATCACTGTGTCATTTAACTTTAATTTAAAGTTAAAAATCTATTATTAATTTTAAATTAGAAAACATTTCCGACGGAATATAGAAACTATTTTGTAAAATATTGTCTCATAAGTAACTTACAATTAAATGAATAAATTAATGATTAAATAAAAATTTATAACGATGTACATTTTTTTTTAAAACAACAAAATAGTTCCAAAAATTTTTTACTTAATTTTACTTAATTTTGGTCCATAAGTCATTTAATTATAACTTTAGCCTAAAATTTACAGTTATCATTTTAAGTAGCATAATATTTTCTATACCTATTAATAATTTTTAAAATAAAAGAGAGATAATTAAACCACCACAAAGTATATGTTATTAAATTTAAGAAAATATGTTACATCATATACATTTTTTGAAAGGAATAAATGAAAGAGAAGAGAAACACCACTATATTTGAGTAAAGGGTCAAAGTTAATTATGATTTCAGGTATATAAACTGAATTAACAGACTACTTTTAACATATAACCTAAAAATTAATTTGATTGTTTCAGTAAAAAAAAAAATATATATAAATATATATACTATAATTATTTAAACCAAAATATGACGCGATCAATTAAATTATTATTTAACATAATATTATATATTATACAGACGTGGAATTTACAATTCGACAAAATTTTTATTCGGGTATTCAGTTTTTATTTCTATTATACTTATCTTAAAGATTTCTGAGATCACTTTAAAAAGTATGAAATAAATACTTGAATAATTATAATAATTCATATTTAATCTTCAGATAAAATATAAATTATTGTAGTTGATATATTTCATGTACTTTCAAATTCAAAATTAATTTTAATTAAAAAATAATAGAAAATGTATACCTAAATTAAGTTTAATATTAAGTTTATATTAATCTAAAGGAAAATAAATTGTTAATATATAATTCAATTACTATACGTAAAGTTAAATAGTTAAAATTAATTGAATTTTATATTTTGTTAATGTCCATACTTATATAATAGATACATATAATGCAGTAAGTCTCTGATTTTGTTGTTATACCTAATATTTTTTTTAATGTAGTTAAAAAGAATGAATTTATATCCTAAAAAATTCCATACACGAACAGTCGCAATTATCAGTATGTAGGTAATTGTCAAGCAAAATAAAAATTAATTATACACACGGTCGATCTTGAATAAACATTTCCCAAGCTATACATCTATTCTGATTGTGTATGGGGCATTAAAGCCATGACTAATTTCAAAAAATTCCATAAAAATACACATTTAAAATGATTTCATTTATTTCTTTTTGATAAGTATACTGTAAAAAATTACTAAACCGAAAAATTATACAAAACTCTTAAAAGTTATATAGAGAATACATATAATAATATACTCGTATATAATAGTACAAACATATATTTACATTTATGTATTACACCACTAGGTCAACACATTTGTCCATTTTTCCAAAATAAGGTCAAAAGATATTTGTGTTCACAAAAAATGTTCCAAAATAATATTTTAATAAAAATAATAAATTCTCATGTATCTGAAATATATAGAAAATATAGCAAATAATATGCAAATGAATATCATATTAGGTAAGTATATAATGAAATGAAAACTTTGAAAACAAAAAGTTTTTATTTATGTTTCAAGAAATGTGTTTATTTGTATTTTCTCATTTATTTAATTTAATTGGTTGTTTTTTTCAAGCTAAAGTTCGTTCGAAAGTTGAAATCATTTATCTTCTACAGTATTAAATTCTTTCCATGCTAAATTTTTTTATAACTTATCTTGATTTTTATTTTTATTTTTTATATTAAGTCTTTTGCAGTCTGAAATTAAAATTTACACTCTTCTAAAAGAATAACCGGGGTGGTTTATTGATTTTAATTTCTTGAATTTGATTATTTTTAAGCCCATGTATTTATTAAAATTAATTATACCATACATTATCATTAGGTATACATCCTTAAATAGATGTCCGTGAAGTCAGCAGGTAGTTAGAAAGTAGTGCATTATTTATCCCTCAATACTATTGCAATTTATTAAGGACAAAACTTTCGTGTAAGCATTATGCATAATGTATGATAATGCACGTAAACATTTTAAAATTCTTCACTATTATTATGTTGTACTTAGGATATTTCTGTTTTTTTTATATGAACTTTGAGAGTATTCAATTCTCATGTTAATAAATGTACCAAATCAAAATCTTATTTTTCATCTTACGAATTCGGAACTTTTAAGGGTACTTCCGTACAGAAACTATTTAAATTATATTTAAATTTATTTTAAAACAAAATATACAATGATATTTATTAATTCCTAAAACTCCTATTTTGATATATCACATAGTTTGTGTGTTCAATCTTAATATTTGAAATAAAGTGTTGCTTAAAATCTAATCGATGAACAAAAATAAGCTTTCCAACGGATAAAAATTCAGATACAATGATAATTTATGATTGATTCGATTTTAAAATTTAATAACCATACCTTGCATTTATAGATGCACATTATTTACATCTAAAATAATTATTTAAGTATTCACAATTAAAACTTTTAATTTATTAAATTACTAAAATAGAAAATATGCTAGCTGTGATTGAAGCAAAATAAACGTATTAATTATTTTAAAACTGTTTTTAAAATAATAGGAGCATTAAAATGAATCCAATTTACATCAGACGATTAGATCGTTGTGATGAAAAACTGATAAGGGCTTAAAAAAAGCTTCATTTTAAAATTAGCTTCAGATTGACATCAGAAAATTTAATATGAGCCATTATTTTGGTATAAAGAATGCAAAATTGTATGATATCGGTTCAAAATTGTAATAAGTGAAAACTCTGCTTAAGGGCTTAATATTATTAGTAATGTTTGTAAATTACATTGGACTTAGGGCTCCAAAAAAGTGTATCAAACTTTATTGTGTTTGGGCAAAAAAGATTCCAAATTGTTTTTTTTTTAAATACCTTCATTAAAAAACATCACTAAAGCAATTTACTCGAAAGGAAAGCTATTGAATTTTTACTCAATGAAATGTACAGTAAAAATAAACTTTCAGAAATTTTCTTATATAGAGTACCTACTTAAGAATACAGTTTTTCAGAATAAATTACTTGACGTAGGTACTCTGAATTGATATGCGTCCCATTGGAATAATAGCGGTTCAAAAAAAAATTTTACTGATTGACCAACTATGCTTGGAAAATTGAAATAGAAGAATTTATAGATTGATATATACAATTATTTAAAGCTTTCTTTAACTTTCTTTCAAATTTGTATTGTTTATTGATAATGTATTGAACATAAAATGACGTAATATATTATATATTTTAACAAATATTATATAATCCATATGTATCTAAGGTAAATATAATTATTTTATATAATTATTTTCAAATGGTTAAATAATAATCAAATAGTTTAAATATGTATGATATTATTATTCGACTGTATAAAATAAGTAGTAAAATTAATATTTATCAAAGAAAAAGAAAGTTTATAAAATGAACCGTTCGGTATATATTGTTGATTTCCAAATTCAAATAAGTGTCCGATTTTTTTTTTTAAAAATATACAAATATTTAACATAAAAATTGTCAAACTTGTGTAAATTTTAATACTAGTGGAAAAAGTAGAAACGATCGTATTTTATGTTTCCTGTACACATAAACAGTATTTTTGTATACATTTATTCATCGAAAAAAAAATATAATTTATTTATGTATGCATCTCTTTCTGGTTATTTTACGGTTGACGGAAAAACAATTTCGTACGATAAAAAAGGACACAGTAATTTCAAATAAAATTATTTTCGTTTGGTTTCCATCGTAAAAATTTGTGAAATTCGAAAGTATTAAAATTCGACAATATCCAAAATAGATGAAATTCGCAACATGTTGACAAGACGTAATCCAACTTAAGCACGCAGTCACAGTTAGGTTAGGTAGTACTTAGTTTAACAAGTGGCTTGGTAACCTTTTCAGATAACTTGAATATTACAAATTACAATGTTTTAAACTAAAAATCCTCTGGAATACATAATTTGATAAAGTTGAACGATTTTATCCACGATTTATAATATATAATTTATAATTACTATTATCCATTATTTTAATAATATAGTCGATATGTAATTTTATTTATATCGTTTTTCCATTGTTAACTTTATAATACATTCGAGTATTTACTATTCAACGATATAAAGTGCCTAGACACTTTCGTGAATTTTCTTCAAGACGATTAATAATATAAACAAATGCGTTTGTTAAATAATAACAGTGGTAAAGATAAAATAATAAACACACTGTAATAAAATCAATAGTCATCATCACAGAGTATTTTTAATTTGATTGCAAATTATATTGCATTATAATAATAATAATAATAATAATATGTACCTAAAAAACAAAGGACAAAACACAAAATAAATAATGTATTTATGGAGAAACGTTCTAATATGATAAAATGTAAACACAGAGTTGGTCGCTCTTATCCGAGCTACATATATATGCTACGAATTTTAATTTTACAGCACTATTATCGTTCAATGTCAAAAAGTGTGTACATACAATATAATGATGGATTAAAAAAATTATTTTAAGTTTCGATAATCCACCATAAAATTTCCTAAAAATATCTTACATTACACAAGATTATAGGCACGTAAGATTATAAAATCAAAACCATTGAAATGGTACGACAGATGGGTATTCAGCTGATTGAAGAGTACTTTAATCGTAGTACGATTGTAGTATTTATTGAACAAAACTATATCCTTTTTCAACGAAAACTTATATACAATGATATGGCGGGGGTTTGCCGTGGACAGATCACTGCACCATATACGGTATCTTGGAGACCCACGTCCGAGAGGGACGTTCCCTAAACAACCCTGCAAATGTTACCCGAGCCTATCCCCAGCGGACCAAAAGTGTACGTCGGTTTTCCGAGACAGGTTTCGTTTGGTCGGTCGGGATTCCGGACGGGGTTGGCTCGAATACGATGATAAATAAAATAACCACTGTTAAACAATGATAATTTTAATTAGTTATAGTACCTAATTCGATTTCAATTATAAAAATAATTTTAACCAAAATAATGTTATACAGAACTCGGTAAAATCATTAATAATCACTTTCATAATCAAATTGTTAAAATGTCTAGGATAAAACAATTCGATTAACATGCAATTTAGAAAATTATATTAAATATAATCTAGGTATATGTTATATTGTAATTGTACTTAAATACAGTATTTAACACTAAAGATGTACCTTTTTCAAATATTATCAAATGAAAATTCATAGATTGATATCTTATAGTTAGTATAGTGATATATACGAGTATATATATATATATGGAAGATAGGTACTAATTTAAAATGTTGAGGGGTTTTTATACTAAATACAAATTTTCCTTTTAATCATAAATTTAATTGGGCTACACGTACATTTTTTGAATAAGTAAAAAAAAAAAAGAAAATAATTCCAAAATAAGGTCCTTCATAAATTACTTATATAAGACATTTCAAATAGTTAGTTTTAAATTAAATTGCTTTTTAAATATCCATAAAATGTCTTATATTGGACACACGATGTAAAGAAGATAATGTGATACCACTTGTAAATATTATATATAATTATTATATATATATATATACAAGAATTTTTAAATATTAGGTACATTTAACAAGGAATTAATAATGAATATGTACATATATTACAAACATAAAATAACAGGTAGTAAGTACTATACAGTATATAGTTTATTTTTTAAATAAACAATAATCATACGACGTACAATAATATCGTAAAATTCATTTATTTTTAATTCAATCCATACATTCATTAATTACATTACAAAATATAATAATACATCTTCTTCTTCTCCTTCGCCTTCTCTCCCAACTATTTTGGGTCGGCCAAAATATAATAATACATACTATAACAATATTTTAAATCTATTTAATAATGAATTATGATTACTATGTATAATTATTGTATGCATTTAAACTATTATATATATTAATATTTGTTTGCACGCATAAACTCCAATAATATACTAAAGTGGTCTTGGGGCGAATGGTGGCGTTACCTGTCGAGATATCTTTGAACTACTAAACTGCAGTAATTTTTAATACCATTTGATAGCTTGAGAGATTAAAAAAATCTTTCTTCAAAAAATCAAAATTTTTGATTCTTGAATTCGGCAAAATCTTATCTTCTCTACATCGTGATTGGACTCTTTAAAAATAATTTATATTACGTCTTCTTAATATCCACATATTTAATTAATTGTAAATATTTACTAAACAAATATTAACTACTTGTTTGAAATTAATTTATTTCCCGATGTATATTCAGTTGCTTATATTATAACACATTCTCACCATAATAATTAGCTATAAAATTATTTTTATTTATACGCTGTTCTACCAATATATTATCACAACCTTTGAAAGACAAAATAGCATAAGCGGCAACAAATGAAAAATTTTTATATGTTCGAATGTACACATTTTCTTATCTCTGTATGACTCTTTTTTCCATTATATTAATGAAAGGCTTAAGTGCAACATATAAAAATGAATTAATAAGGAAAGTATAAATTTACAGGGGCAAAGCAACAATATTGCAACCATTTGGGACGTAAAAAATAATATTATGTCTGCATTTTTAGAATAATTGTGGTGCTTGAGCCCTTTTTTCTTTAATTGATTCGTTGTAAATATGTTTTAACTTTTAAAGGTTAATTTATAAATAAGATGTGAATCGTACAATGAATAGATTAATAAAATAAAATCTTAACAAAAAGAAAATATAAACGTATATTATCTTATATTTACATTTCATATTGCCTCTATAAGATTAATATTCTTAATATTAAAATTACAATTGAAATGTAAACGCTAAAAAATATAATTATTCGTGACAATTTAAAATTTAAGACTATCATTTTGATTCTTATTTTATTACTAAATGATATAAGAGAATATCTCCTGAGAAAATTAAAAATAAAAGCAAGTTCCTAAAATTTTAACGAATAACATACCGAATACGAAATATGAATACTATACATATGTAGGTGAAAGGAGGGTAAGTTGGTGACCTTAAGCTTTAAACAATTATAGAAGATTTATTATTTATGTTTGATTTTTGGAAGTATATTTTATTATGTACCTAAAATTAAATTTAAAAAAGCCGGTCAGTAGGTTGTGGAAGCACTTCGCTCGTCGGGTGTCAGTATTGGTGGATGCACTTCGCTACTGGGCAGGGTACTTTTGGTGGATGTATTGAATTTGAAAGCAATGATA
>JAIPRL010005793.1:0-30334 GCA_025469235.1 Pemphigus obesinymphae
TGTGAATAAATAAGAAAAATTCCCACATTTAATTAATAAATAATAATTACTTGAATTTTATTCTTATTTACTCAAATAATTTTGAATAGTTGCGTACAAACGATGTCATCATTCAAGGTATCAAGTTAATCAGTACATACAAATTTTTTTAAACTGTTAACGGAGATTTAAGTTTTTTTTATAAATTTATGATTTAATAAAATTATATGATGAATTTAATACAATTTTGATTTGTATTTATTTGTATTTGTTGCTATTTTTGATGTTTTTAGGGCATATTTATAGATCATATTTTACGGTTTTTTTGATCATATTATAGCGCATATTTTAGAATTTTTGGTGCTATAAAATCCGAATCCTGGTTATGACTTAGGTTATCTAAGTAAAATAATAAATACTGATATATTTCTAAATTAAATGTACAAACTAATATCGTAACAAATCATTTTTATAGTATATAATTACATTAGATTTTTAATACATCTTATTTGATAATGTGTTATATTTGTTTTTTTTTTTTTTCATTAAATTGTATTTTTAATTAAAGTTATGAAACTAATGATAAACTCGTTTGTCATCAAAGTTGTTCATCTGGTTTTGAATATTTGTTTTTAAAAGTCGGTCAGTAGTGGGCGGAAGCACTTCGCTCGTGGGGTAGGATACTGATGATAGATATATTGAATTTGAGAGCAATGATAAATCATTTCTTCCTAAAAAAAAAAAAACAATTCTAAAAAAACGATATATTTGACATTAATGAAGATTTTACAAATAATATATTTATATATATATTATATAATATAACGAACAAAAAAGTTTAAAAAAATTAAGCGAAAGAATTCAAACCAAGGACCCCATGCATGACAACACAATCAGCTTCCACTCGACTACGTAAACTGTCGTAGAACATGAAAAAATATATCTCTTAAACAAATTGATAAAATCATAAAATTTTAATTTGATATAACTATTTAAAACCAATTCCGATGCAAAATTTCGACCATTATTTTTTTGATCAAAATATACATATTTAAAAAAAAAATAAATTCCGAAAATTGATTTTTTTTGTAAAGTACCTATTATAAATTAAATGTCTCAAAATTGAAAATTGCTATAATAATAGCCCAAAAATTATTAAAAATTTTCAAAAATTGTTTTGCCTTTATAATGTACGTAACTACGTTTTTGGTAAAAATGTAATCATATTTTGATTGTCAAATCAAAATCAGTAATCCATTATCTCCCTGAAATTCGAACAAATTTCATGCTAAAATAATATAAATTATTATATATTATTGAAAAAAATGCAATAGCTATTAAACATGTTTGTAATGACCGATTTTTAAATTTTTTTGTATGTAGCTAGAATGCCGTAATTTTAATACTGTATTGAATTTTTGGGTCTTAAAAAATAAAACTACGCTTATAATGAATTAAAATTAATCAAATTTGCGTATTGCTATAAATAGAAAAAACTTTATTTTTATATTAATATCTTACGTATATAATATGTTTGTGGAGAAAATTTCATGGCTCTAACATCAATATATTTGGTGTTGTAAACATTTTACCACAATTGTGGTTTTTTGATTTTCATGTGATTTTTTTGATAGTTTTTTTTATACGCATTTATCGAAAAAATCAAAAAAAAATCTAAAAATGACCTCTCTATAATACCAACTAGATGAAAATTACTTCTGGTAGAATTTTTGGATACAAACATAAAAAAAACACATTTTTGTAAAACCAATACATTCCTCGCTTTACTCAAAATCTAAAAATTCAATTTCCTATTCTCTTTTGATTTCATTTTTCATGCTGAAATATTTGCGATAATATTATTTTTTAAATTATAATTAAACATACAAAATTTTCATATAGTTTTTGACATAAACTCATATAGAATTTAGTACTTATATATACGTACACTTTTTTATGTTTTTGATAAATTGAAATAAAAGATGCATGTATTTTACTGTACACTGTTTCAAGGTTATATCCATAGTGTCACGAACTTTGGGCTGCCAAAAACAAAAACTAAAATTCTTATATAAATTAAATTACACAAAAATCTTTGTTCAGAATAGTTTTTAGAATACCATTAATTATTTTTCGTTTTCTATACAAGTTTGAAATGTCAGTTTACTATGATTAATAACGATAACCTTCCTAGGTAATCCATTCTACGCGAAGCGAGTAGGAACGAAATTTCCGAAAACGCACAAAATAATTGTACTCAGGTAAATAAATGCTGCAATTAAAAATTTGAACTGCGCCTCCTGAAAATATGTCTAGCCTTAGACCAATGAGAACGAATGTCGGGCGAACGACATAACTAATATAGTATACTATACTTTTTGACGTGTACTTTTTTCAGTATCAACTGGAAGCAAACAGGATTAGAAAACAATTTAGTGCTTAAACATACACATGGGCAATATTCAATTAATTAATAACGTTTCCTTGTCATTATTTTCAACGCCGCAATAAAACTGATATAGTGACAGAAGTACCAATTACAATAACAATCGTGCGCCCGCCTTTTTACAAAATTATTATCGACGTGATAAAAACCAAGAACTCATTTGCCATAACGGTACGTCTGTGCGGGCTGTGTCTCTCGTGAACATTCTTTATTTTATGTGTACACAGGAAGGTAACGGCTATTATCATATTTCGTGGTGCGGAAATTTACAACTGCCGGTACTTATCTCGTTCCCATTACAACGTATGAACATTGGCCAAAATCCTTTTGTCTCGGTCGGTGTACTTAAACGAACTCGTCGACTTCCCATCCTCTCTCCAAAGCACCCAAATGGTCTACAATGGTCACTACACAGGGTGTACTTTTAATTTCCGTACTATCATCGGGTATGACCCCATATGTCAGTGAACGCAATCGAAAATCTATTTTCCGTTTTGTCAATTCAGAACTGTTAAGGGTACTTACGGTACGGCTATCTCATTTAGTTTTAAATTCGTTGCAAATAAAACACATCATGCGATTTACCGACTCCCGAAACCCCTATTTTGATACGTCACACGATCTTTTCGATCTCCAGAGTTACGTTCCGGGACGCCGCAATATAAAAATCTCAAACATAGCATGACATAGTAATATATAGATATCAGACCACGACGAACATTATGGAACCACACATATTTTGTTATTAAACTACGATTGAATGATATATCGTTTTATAAAACAATTAAAAAACCAACAAAACCATCAATCATTGTCTGTGTTTGAAATGAACAATGTTCACGAGCGTACGCGTTCATACGTTCACATTTATATTTTGTGAACGACATAGGTACGAACGCCACTCGTTTCTGTCAAACAGAACGTGAACGACGTTAATATTTTTAAGGAATTTTAACGGCTTTCAGGTAGTTTCAAATCAATTTAAAATGTAATGAAATTGCACTATAAACATTATCGAATTTAAATATAACACTCAAAAGTATAATTTCCATGTGAAAACAATAGTTTCTAAAATCCGGTGATTGTTTGCCAAATATATCAGAAATATGTGTATTTTGTTAATTAATTAAAATAAACGACCAGATTGGTATGTTAATTTTCTTTGAAGAACATGAATGTGAACGTGTTCTTTACAAATACGTTTGAAAGTGAACGTGAACAAGTTCGTTTTGTATGTATTCAATGTGAACGTGATCGAATTGAATTTTAAAGTGAACGTCCCGAACACTGATCACTACAATATTGTAATACCTATTAAATGAGTATAGTAATTAATAGAAACTTCATACATTTTTTACATATCAAGGTTAAATATATTCAAAAATAAAATTATCATCAATTTCTATAGTATAAAATGTATTAAATGTATTTTATTCAAACACATTATTAATATAATATTGTCTTGAAATCATTATTTTTATAAATATATAAAAAAAAAAATAGATGTTTCCATAACATTTGTCGGCCCCTAAAATCTCTATTTTGGTATGTAATACTGTTTTTGAGATTTTTATGCTTTAACGACATGCTGCACGACACCGACGTATGAAAATCGTGTGACATATCAAAATAAGGAGTTTTGGAGGGTCGACAAATTTCTTGATATATTTTTTTAAATACATTTTAAACTAAAGGGTATACTTTCTTAAATGTTCTGAATTCGCAATACACAATACAGGTTTTCAATTGCGTTCACTAACTGTTGTCACTCTTGATGTTTAACCGGAAAAAAGAAACAAACAGTATATAAACATATTTAAATCAATTATTGAAGAAATAGTTTATTCCAAAATTATACTTCATCTATTATTCCTTCCTTGGCCACTAAACACGATATTACCACCGCAAGTATTCCATTTTCTCTTAAAATCATAATCATTTTTGAATTTCGCTTATACAAATTCGGGTCTTATGCATTGTTTTTAACATATAATTTTACGGGTAATATATTTAGGTACTACATTTAAAAACATATTTATAAAGTAATGTATTAATAATGACATTAATTAATTACGAATTTTTTTATTATTAATTAATACACGACAACTTTATTACACTCCACGAAAACATATTACCAAACTTTCAATGTTATTTTCAAAAGTTACACTGGAATGAGTTCATATACATATTAAAATATCTTGTGACACTATCAAAGCAAAATCTTTTTAGACATGTCAAAGTTTGTGACGACGTTTAACATTCAGGTTGCGTGTTGAAATAAGACAGTTTTTAAATTGCGTGCAAATAGATGTGACAGATTTTCGATTTATATAAAACATGTAAAAGATACAAAGACAAGACAACAACGTTTTATTCTCTCTTCCTCTCCTAAAAAACAGACGTCATTATCAAACGAATATTATAACGATATTATTTTATCAGATAGGTCAATAATACTCGTATATTTCTATTGTAATATAAGTATAATAATACCGATAACCATCTCAAAATGGATACTCAACAAAAACTTCAAATCATGATCATATAAAAATATATATGCCAGAAACGTACGAAATAATATAAACTACAAAATTATTCATGGTTTATTAAGAAATTATTAAAAAATCATTATAGGATAATTATTTTAGGCGTAAATTGTTTTCACCTATGATACTTTTGATACTTTTTTTTAACATAGACGACTAACGACATTTTTGATGATTGATATATTGGTCATTTGTCTTCTAGTCTTTTTATTACTATCACAAAATATTAACATCATATAAGGTTTACTATTTTTAATGCTTGCAAAATTTATAAGATAAAAGACATTTAATATAAATATTAAATATAAGTGATTAAATAAAAAACTAATTCTAAGATTTAGATTTAGATTTATAATTTTTCATTAATTCGAAATAATTTTCAGTAAAAACTGGTAAAAAATTGAATATCGGTGTTTGAAACTGTTTTACGGTAAATTGAACAATATAAGAATATTTTAGATATATCTCTAGTTTTTCAACAACCACATCCTATTTATTATTGTACTAAAGATATAGATAGATGACTATTAGATTTATTTTTGTGAGCGTTTGTTTATTCATTTTGAGTGAAAAAAAATTGGCTAAAATCGTATTTAAACTATAGAGCATACTATTTTAATGGCTGTTTTTTTTATTTTTTTTTTATAAAAATAATTAAATACATTTACATTAAATATGCCTCTGTATACAATATGAATAAAACAGAAATGTTTCTTGTAGTTTATAAAAATATTTTAACCATAACATACATATTATTATTTACCATAAATTAAAACGTATAAAAATATCTAACTTTAACTTTTATATACATGTAGTGATAAAATATGTACTCTGCATATGAATATAGTTAATACTTAAGGTCCTAAAGTGTATAAAATCAAATTGTTAATATAATGAATGAACATTTTATTAAAATGAGATTCTGGTATATACATAATCTAGTCATTACGCATTTAGCCAAATGTATTTAAACCCAACACTCGTTAAGTAGTGTTCTGAACAATGAATATAGGATTATTTTGTATAAATTTGAATTTAAAGTAGATTATAACTTTGGACTTTACAAAAAAAATGCCGAATAAAAAAACATTATAAGATATATTATAATTTTATTCTAGTTATAATAAACTATATTGACTAGATATTGTATGTGTTTAAACATATATAGGTAAGCGAAATTTACTTTTTAGATAGATTTTTATTGAAACGAAATTGAAATTTTACTAAAAAATGATATAGATTTTACATAATAAAAATATGTGTATTTTAATATTTCAATATTGATCGTATAATTCGATGTCTTCAATATGGAGAGCATTTAAAAAGTGTTAATATTCTTATTGATAATAAATGAATAGGGAAACTTTTGGATTTATTTGATAACGATACACATCAAATAGTTCTAATTTTAAAATAAAGCTTATAAAAAGTTTTTTAAAAAATGACTATGAGAAAATACTTTTTAGATTGTTGGTGATTCAAAAGTTTAGAACCTTTTCGTATTCTAAGCTCGCACGAATAGTCAAACAACAGCTTTCGAAATATAGTTTACTTTATAATAAAATTAGAATTTATATTATTTTTATTTGACGTCATCAACAAACAACAGTTTATAAAAGCTTTATAACGTAAAATTTTACGTTTATCATGACCGGCATTGTCATGGTAACGTACATCACGTCATGGGTAGGAGCTATGAATTTCTGTATATGTCTGCCATGCATACAAAATATTAAATTAGTCATATAATCCATCGTATTCAAAACAATCTATAAAGTAATGCCATGAGAATTTTGAAAAATAATCGAATTTACTAAAATTTTTACTTCAAATCTTACTTATTTGTCTTTTCAGTATTATTCCCCTAAGTTCAATCAAAATTAAATTAAAAAAAAACTACAATGTTAAAATTGTCTTTTTTAATTATTGAACAAAATAATAAAAAAATTTTGTAGTTTACGTTCAATTATCTTTTTACGGTTACAATCATTACTTTGTCATTATAAGATATAATAAAAATAACACAAAATTAATATTTAATTTTAAACTTTTAATATATAGATATTGTTTTAGTAAAAAAAACAATACATTTTTTTCTATGTTTGTCTAGTTAAAAAGCACAATAAAAATGCATGTTGCTTTATATTCCTATATTAATTTTATTTAATATTATAAAATATAAATTATTTCTGGTAAATAGATCGTAAAAATAAATTATTTCCAAATAAAATACAGAAACATTATATTATTGAAATTATAGATAGTATTTTAATGCACTTATAGAGAATAGTATTCAATTTACACAGTGTTGGGTAAATTAGATTCAAAAAGTAATAAAATTTCAATACACATTATATAAATGAAAATATTAATATTACTTTCCTCAAGTTACCTAAAATCATTTATATCAAGTGGCATTACGTATTTAATTTAAAAGTTATAACTTCTAAAATTAATATATAGTGACTACTAATCATTAGTGATATATGTATTTTATTGCAAAATAATAAAAAAGTAATATAAACTATAGAATTTTAAATTTTATTGTTGGATAATTTTATTGTGGTATAGTTATACTAAATTAATAATTTTCTAAAGCACATATTACTTTTCATGTTTTACTAATTGTGTCGTACTACAGACCATTTTAATTGCTGTCACACCGTCATTATAATTTATTATTTTATCCAATTATTTAAAACAGTAATCAAATCTACTAAATATTTTTTTAAAAAATAACTTATTATGTAATATTAATAGTTTAATGTTAATTATCAATAAATATGTTTATACCAAACTATCAAAGTTGATTTTACATTTTATTTATATAAATTTAGATTAAATTTATATAAGAAATATAGAGGTATTCAGGTATCTACTACGACCTTAAAAAGTGTAAATCTAAAAATATAATTTAAAGTAAAAAAAAAAATTAAGCATTATATAATTAAAACAAATATGACGGCGTGATATATAGGCAAAAGTAGTACATTACTGTACTGGGGGTAAATTACGAGTATAATATATTTTTATATAATCAATTTTATTTATTTTTTCATGTTGAAGAATTATAAATTAATATGTTTTAACTGAAAAATACTTATACCATATATTTGAATTCCGGTCGATTTCCCATTATCCAGAGCATAATACTAACGACAAATAAACCAAAACACAATACATCATGAAATTTCAAAAACTTATTTTATTTAATAGTTGTTTCAATTTTTATAATACCCATTCAAATTTTTGGACTTTTATTATTTCGGTATGAAAATTTGTTTGAATATCGGGAAAAACATCGAGTCTATAGATTTCAAAAATTGACTAAAGACGCGTTTAAGTTAAAAAACCGGGAAGCTTTTCGTAGGTAATTTGGTAAGATAATGGTGATGGATATATTGAATTTGAAAGTAATGATAAATTGTTTATTTTCGAAAAAACGATTCTGAGTGAAGCTTCGGTAGATATACTTTACAAATACCGTAGATTATACTAATAATATTATATAATATAATGAACAAAAACATTTGAAAATTTCGCAAAAATTATTTGAAAGTATTTGAATATATATTTGAATTATTTAAAGTTATAATTAATGTACTTAATAATTAAATTATATAACTATTAAGTTATCTAATTTATATACGATTTAGTTTTTCGTAAAAACTTTCCATTGTAGTATTTTTTTCCTACATTTTGAAGTAAATTAATTTTGATACTTTTTTGATATAAACCCAACAACTTACACTGATAAATATATACAAGCATTTGAGTGTTGGAAATTTATTTTTTTAATGTTGTCTACTACTGAATAATAATAATAATAATAATAATAATAAATATATAATATGCATGTAAGTTGGAATATGAAATTAAATTTAAATTCAATTAAAAAAAAAAGAATAAATAACAATTATTATAAGTAAAATAAGGTGTTTTCTACGACGTTACATCTTTTTCAAGTTTTTCAACTCATTTCAACGATAAAAAAATTGTTATCATCCAAGAAATAATCAATATATTTTTCTGAGGGTGCTGTTCTTTTCACCCCTTAACTACTACTTAGAGGTGTATTTTCATCCATATCAAATGTAACATATGAACGTTAGTAATTTTATCAATAATTATTGAGCCTAAACACGTATGTAATAATTAAGTTTTAAATGCAAACGACATTATTACATCGATAATTTTGATTTAAAAAATGTTACGGTTAAAATATTGGAAAAATAAAGTAAAATGTATTTTTAATTTTTAATAAACATTTATGGCATTTTCAAAATTTTTAATCTTATTAATATTTTAAAATTTTCATTTTCATTCATTTTAAAATAAAATGTTGATATTTAATATAATCAATTAACTGGAGCTACTTTAATCGGATGAACTACTTATATCAAGCTCCTTATCGGGTATCGCTACGGATAATTGAAATTCACGAACGTCTTGTTATATTTTACCGACTGCATTAGTTGTGATCTAGAAAACAATCTTTGTTTTATTAAAGTATTTATATGAAGTTAAATATTGTAATTTCACTTTTTTGATGAAAAATTTCTAATGGTTTATTTGGGAGATGTTTTGGGACACATATCATTGGTGTTTCTGAATTTGTCATCAAATAGACGCATATTTAGGATCATTTCAGTAATCATTTAAAAGTAAAAGGAAGGATTAGAACCGAAGACTTCGCTGATGGAAATACCGTGGGCTCCCATTATATTACATATGACTATTCTAAGAAATAAAATTAACCTATTAATGAAACATGGTAAAATCGTTAAATTTAAATTTGATATAACTTTAAAACCAAGTCCAACCTATAAATTCTCTTATAAAGTAGAAAAGTAATACTTATAGCTTATGCTTAATATACATTAAGAATTATGAATCAAATTTCTCAAAATTAAAAATTTCTATGATAGTAGTAGTAGTAGCCCAAAAATAAGTAAACATTTTTAAAAATTTGTTTGCCTTTACAACACACATTTTTGATGAAAATTTCAAATTTAGAGATCTATGATTTCTCCAAAATTATATATTTATATTTTCGAATAAAGTAAATTGCTATTAAAAAATATTAAACGTACCGATTTTTAAATTATTTAGTGAGTAGATAGAATAACGTAATTTGTAATACTGTGTTAAATTTTTCTCAAATTTGGACATTGCTATAAATAACCTGAAATTACAAAAAAAAATTGTATTAATATTTTATGTATACACATTTGTGGTGAAATTTTTCAAGTCTCTAGCATCAATGTTTTCGGTGTTATGAAGAATTTTACCACAGTCTAATTTACCAGTTTACTGATTTTTATGCTAATTTTTGATAGGTTTTTATCGAAAAAATTTATAAAATCGCACTTATCGAAAAAAATTATAAAAATCAAAAAATGACCTTTTTAAAGTATCAACTGATACAATTTTCTACCTGAATATAGTACTACGTGTAATGACCGGAGCACTTATTCTTATAACAGTTTTTGGTACAGGCATAAAAAAAAATACATCATCGTAAAACCAATACATTCCTCTCTTTACTTAGAATCTAGAATAAGGTCATTCGCGTGAATTTTCCACAAAAATCGAAAAATAGCTTTAAAAACCAGCAATTAAAGAACGAAAAGGAAGTATATTTTCCACAAATTATAAAAACAAGTCACCTTTATTTTAATTTTTTTGATATATATCCATAATTTTAATTTTTATGTAAATCTGGTAAATATAGTGTTTATTTTTTCAATTCCTTACTATTTCATATTATCAAATGGATATTTAAATGAAAAAAAAAAAATGTAAAATAAAATTCAGTTTATAAAACAGGACGTATGGTAAATGTTAATAAATATTATCATACTTATAAATACTTTATTAAAATATCTTGTATTGGCTGGACATTGGAATACGTGTAATTTAATTATAGCATAACATTTTTGAACATACGAAAATAATAATATAACATAATATAATACAATATATTAATATAAAAACAGTATGAAAATAATAATAATCCAAGTTATTATGCAGGATATAATATTTTAAGGCCCTAATATTTTTTTGGTTTCATATACTATGCTCACAATATATTAATAAATTGTAATATTAATAATGCGAACGTCAAAATTAACACGTTATACTTCATCAAAATTACTTTTAAAATTTAATTTCGATACAATTGCATTAATTAAAATAATAAGTAATTAAATTAGTACTATTCAAAAATAAATTTCGTTACAATATAAATTTGTTATTTGCGTTACGTGTTTACATTGAATTAAAATATTACACTAATATGTATAATACGTATACATATATATATATATATATATGCATCATGAAAAATATTTCAATCACAATGACTATAAATTCTATATAAAAATTAATAATATAAATATTGTTTAATTTTTATTCTAACAACGTATTTCTCTACTGTTTTGGGTTCATTCGTTTAACGTTGTATTACAGTGGTGTCCCCCTCGTATAATGCCTACGATCACATATTGTACGCATATTTGTAATAATATAATAATGCCATATGAACGTTTTATCTGGATTGGAAAAAATGTTTAAAAAAAAAAATATATTAAACCATCAATTTAATGCAATTTTAATGAATTCCAATTCCAATTCCAATTTTTTTTTTTGTTCATACTTAAGTAAATTTCATTCGGTAAATATATTCTAGGTTTTCGGTAAATTAAGAGGATACACCGGTTTTCAGTACAAACTGGGTATTTATTTATATATATTTTAAAAGTAGTTTAAATATATTCCCGTTTAATACCACTTTTTATCATTACGTAATTTCGATATTTGTTTAAAAATAAAACATATAAAAAGTCCTTTGCAGTTCCAACATATTTGGTACCGATAGAAAGACGCAACTTAAACTATGATCGTAGCATTTTTATATCTTATTGAAAAATATAAAAATAAATTTTATTTTAAAAATTGTATATAAAAAACAATTCGAAATAAAATTTAGACAAACTGGCGTACGGTTATAGTTTAAGTTCTCGTCTTTCTACTGCCAAAGCCGTTGGCCTACAATAATATTATATAATATGTACAGTCGGAAGGGCGTGAATGTGTTGTTCGCCGTGTTTTGAATGCGTGTAACGTCCTCTTAACGGAGTCTATACAAATATTGGTGTAATTTAATTTTGAAATTTTAGAAAATAATTTCACCGTAAAGTAAAGAAGACCATTTCAAAACGGGTGTCCGGGGGGAAGGGACAACAAATAAACCAAACTCTACTATGATCGGACACTGTGTGTGCGTGATTGCGATGTCGGGATTATATCGGGAAAGTGACGGTCGAGGGTTCTTTGGTCACACAACATGTTTGGAAAATACGGTGTGTGAATATCCATTACTATATGCTTGTCCTACACAGACTTAGGCGTGTGAGGTCGGTGAATTTACCGGTAAATATAAATTTACGTATATTATACCGATGTTTTTTTTTCCGTCCTTAAAATTGAGTCACCCCTCATTATTATTGTAATAATTTTTATTTAGCCTTATAAAATATGTAGTATAATGAATAATAATAATAATAATAATAATATAATCAATAAAATTTCTTTTTCCAATAGAGAATTTTAGAGTCATCATCATCTATATACTGCGCCTTTAAATTAAAACCTAACTCCTTGCCTTTAGTTATTTTTCCCTAGACTATTCTTTTGATGATTATGTTCCTTATAAAGGTCTTATGTCTGAACATGTGACACATTAATTTCGTTTTACTCTTCAATATGTACTTCATTATATCATTTTTTTCTTTACCTTATAACACTCTCTCGTTTGATTTCAAACTTTCAACCCATGGTGTTTTGCACATTTTTCTCCAAATTCAAATTTCCATTGCTTCCAAACCGTCCCTTTCTTTTTTTTATGGTCTAGATTTCACACCACTTTTAACAATACACTCTACGCGAATATTTTGATGAATTTTTCCTTATCTACGATGTTGAAATGTTTACTGGTCAACAGATTGTATTTCTTCATAATTGTATGTTTGGCCAGAGTTATGCTTTTTTTTTTATATATCAATGGTGAAATTGTTAATATATGTAATTATGTTTCTCAGATAACACAACGGTTTGACTTTATGAATTATAATGTTAATTAGTTTTATAACTGGATGGGAGTATGTTTGATCTCTTCAAACTGTCATTGTTTTTGTGTTGGTAGCGCAATATTACCTAAAACATGTCCAGACTACTCGACAAGGTGTTAATCAAGAGGTTCATGTCGCCTTCGCTTTTGACCACCAGGGCAATGTTGTCCGCAAATCTTATAGTACCTGCTTTCCATTTATGTTCTCAATTGGTTTCCTCCATCATTTATTCGATTGCTTCCTCTGTAGAGGAATAATAATAAATTAATTGTTAAAAAAAATTAAATTGTTTTAATAACTATTAAAATTAATAATTATTAATAATGAGTCCAAATATATCTTCTCCAAGCCATTCTTCTATTTTCCCTTTTCAAGAGTAGATAGTAAAAATGACGAAAAATATTTTTGTTTTTTTACGTAATAATAACTAATTAATTGTAAAAAAAAAAAAAAACAATGGTTAACATACGAAATTAATTTATAATATTCACTCGAAAAAAAATATAGGTCACATATATATAAAAAAGTAAAGTTACCGATTTACGGTATTTTACAGGCAAATCTACCGATAAATTCCACGTATCTTTAATTTACTTGACTATAACTTTTTTTTTTTTTTTTTTCCCCCACATTAGATACGTGGCCGTAGTGCATCCGCAGATCAACCGGACATGGTGCCGGATGGAGACCACCCTGTCGGCGATCGCCCTGGGCTACGTAGTGTGCCCCATCATCTGCATACCCAGTTACCTGTCGTTCAACCTGTTCTCCCGGGTGGAGACGCTGGACGCGACGGGAAACCGGCCGGTGGCGTATGGTAACGGTACAGGCGGCGGCAGGGGCCACAGAGGAGTGACGGGACCGGCGGCCAACGCCGGGGCGCTGCGCAACGTCACTCTGTACTACGTGAACGTCAGCGACCTGGCCACGTCCACGTACCTGACCGACATCAATTTCTGGGTGTACAGCGTGGTGATCAAGATCATACCGTGCGTGGCGCTAACCGTGCTCAGCCTGCGGTTGATCTGCGCGCTGCTGGAGGCGAAACGTCGCCGGGCCAAACTGACGGGCAGTGGACGCAAGTCGGCCGACAAGGAACGACAGACGGACCGGACCACCCGGATGCTGTTGGCCGTGCTCCTGTTGTTCCTGATCACCGAGTTCCCGCAGGGCATACTGGGCCTGCTCACGCTGCTGCTGGGCAAACGGTTCTTCCGGGACTGCTATCAGAACATGGGCGAGGTCATGGACATGTTGGCCCTGGTCAACTCGGCCATCAACTTCATACTGTACTGCGTGATGAGCAGGCAGTTCCGGAACACGTTCAGCCTGCTGTTCCTGCCGTCCTGGATCTCCGAGGTCGAGTCGCGAGTGCTGTCGCACGGTAACCCAACCACCACGCAAGTCACGCAAGTCTAAAACTGCCGGAACCATATAACAATAAAGTATATGTGTCATGTACGGCTAAGCGGACTGCACTTCGTGCGACGCGCGGAAAATGGTCGTTGTGGAAGGAAAAATTTACGTTCGTTATATTATAACATTAATAGGACGCTATGCAATTTTCAAGAAGTTTTTCGAATAATAAAAATATTGAAATACTTATTAAAAGTAATCTGAAAATTTTCTCATGTTCATGTACCGCTTTTAACTATTGCGTTATCACGACATTTATTCGAAAACTATTTTTGGATTTTTGATCATCATTTAATACCATAAAAGTGAAATAATTACACTAAATAAATATGAGAACATAAACTATGACTGAGCATAGAGTGTTCATTCGATAGGTATATTTAAACATCTAAAATTTATGATCAAAAATCGTCAAATTTTAAAATTCTGTAATTCCAAAAAAATTGGAAAATTGATAAAACAAAAAAAAAACTCTATGTCTGTTCATAGTAAATATTCTCATCAGTTTACATTTTGGTTACTAGGATAGAAGTAGAACTTAGAAAGTGATAACGTGTTTTAATGCCATCAGAACCCATGTATAACGTCCTCTTAATGATTAGACCATTGAGTAATATAGAGATGACGGTTCACGATTACGGCCGTTTAACGAAATTGATACAAAACCAACGCTAATTTACCCTGAAAAATAATCTCTATCCAGCGATTTTTCCCGTTAGATCCTGTTGTGTTTCTACAAACATTGTTATCTATTCAGTTATAACTATTGTACGTTTACAAAAAAAAATGTATATTGTAACAAAATTATGGCCCGATCTAACGGAACAAATTATCTACATACGGACTACTTTTTAGGGTCAATTACCGATAGTTTAGCCTCAACTCTGTTAAAAAAAACTACATCTCTATATTACTCAATGGATTAGATGGTAATATCGCAGATTGAATGAAAACATGGAATAATACCATAAAGGCATATAGTTATACGGTTATTCTGATTGTGCTACTATGTCATATAATATTATTGCACAAATCTGTTAAGCATTTGAAATAATGTTATCAAATGAGTAACAAATGTAAACAATCGAAAACAATTATAGATTATTACACGAGAATAATGTTTAAATTTATGGTACATTAATTGTAATAGCGTGAGGTACGCTGCTATTTTTTACGCTCTAAATTAATTGATAAATTTTGATTACATCTCGAATGAGCCATCTTTTTCATTTAATCTGCGATAATATTATCGTTTCTGGTAATATGGAATTTTTTTCTTCCACAACAATCATTTTTGCTTATCATATATTTTCCTTATGATTCGATCATAGACTTCATACTTATAGACAGAAAGTACGGTTGTTTATAATTACCAGGCAGCCAGTGGTATACGCACATGCGCACTAAAGCCAGCATTTGGAAAATAATGTACGATAACATATTACGGAAATTCTTGTTATCAGTATTGTATTGAACAATCGTTGCAGCACAATAATGTTAGTAACTATTTCTTAAAAACAAGAATTCTGTTTCTATGAATTACCATCATTGTACAATTACTTCTTTTTTCTGTACCATTGGGCCCCGATTTTCTGTCTATGAGTATAAGGCCTATGGCAAGAGATAAAAAAGTGCAGTCCATTTAGTTATAATGTAGGTACTTTTAAAACGACTTGAGAGCCGTTGCCATAATCGTACACGCTTCTTATGTTAATAATAATAATTATAATTATATAAATAATAGTATTATATTGTGGATATTTTTGAGTTACTTTTGCGCCTTTTTGTGACTCTGATATAATATTAATGATAATATAACGATCATACAGGGTTATTGTTTTTGTTCTATAAAGCATTGATTTCAGGGTGGAGAGAATATTGTTTATTTTTATTTTTTTTGTCGATTTTATTGCTATTGTGCTGCAAAACTCAAATTTGTTCGTATTGAATTTCTAAGTCACACATATTCTAGTACTATTCATCTATTATATAAGTTTGTTTAAAATATAATACACAGTAATTTTGCACATTCAATTAACGAACAATACAAATGAATTGTGACGATAATTAATGCAGAATCCCGTAAAATCCTGACTTGAATATTACCGAAGCAATTATATAATTTTAGAATAATTATTCACGCACATATTATATTGGATGAATTTCGATAAACTCGTGTTTATAAAGAGTAAACCATTTTTTTTAGGATTATTTGCGTGATTCTATGGTTTTGGGTTGCCGAAGTGGTATTAATGTATTATTATATAACTCTATTGCAATTAAATTGATTTATATGATGCTATTTGTAGTGGTGTACACTGAAATTTTCAATGAGAATGAGGGGATAAGCGAAGTTAGGATGACATTCGTCATTAGTTGTTGCCCTTTTTATATATATTAAACTAAAACTCACTTCCCCTTTCCATTCTTAAATTTTTAATTTAAAATTTTTTTCAATCCTTTCTTACCTGGCTAATATATTCAGCTTACTATATATATATATATATACACAAGTACCTATATAATATATAGTTAAGTATACATATAAAATTGGTAAACAATGTATGTAAATTTGTTACTATAACGACAGCGTCAATAATTGATAAATGATAATCCGTTACGATGACAAAGGTAACAACAGTTATTTTATTATAATATTAACGAAATTATATTCAGCAACAGGTAGGTTGTTGTTTTATATACGCATATTTATATACTTGAAATCCACTTCTTCCTTTTCCCCTTAAGAGGTTAAATTTCAAAAATGATTACATACACGCTCAGGAATTAAAAGATTATCGGTGCAAAATTTAGTTTTGATATATCTCAAACGGTGTAGATTTGCATTCGGGACAAAAAAAAAAAAAAACAGGACTTCCATATATAATATATATGTGTATAATATAATTAGTTGGTTAATAATTTAATTTTTATTCAGATGAATAAATAAATTATTAATCATTTTTAATTTTTATTATTTTCACATTTTGAAAAAAAAAACCCAATGAGGGATGTTTGAACACTCCATGTGTACGCTGACATCGAAATAGCGATTCTTACGACTAATTTTGTAAATGAAGTTATTTTTGTAAACATTTTGTGGTAGCTTAAATATAATATATATTATTAAATATAATTGCCTTACACGGGTCTACAACATTATTCGAAATATTTCGTAACCACAATCTCTATATGTACATACAAACCTTGACGAAAACAGGAATTGGATCTATGGAAATTCCCTCAGTTAAGTACTTTTATTCAACAAAGATTATTAGATATGCGATAGACACTGCGCGTAAATAAGATTCGCCTATATGAAATCCATGTATCATATTCAATGCTACTAAATGGTTTCTAAAATTTTTTTTGGCAGTTTTGGGTATAAAGTTCATTCAAAAAATAATTAAATTACAACGTTAAATAAAAATATTAATATAACATTCACGATATCTAAATTTATTTATATCAAGTTATATATAGTTGTGTACTTACATAAGTAATGACGTTACTTTTATTTTTATTTTGTTCTTTGTTATTCCCTATTTTATACACACTTATACTTTCAAAATATCTAAATTCTCTGAGGTAAATCAATGACAACATAATATACAATATTACGTCGTACATATCTATAAAATGATACAAGCATAGTATTACAAATAATATACGTTTAGAAACAGAATATGGGTTTTACAATCTAAAAATAATCGCTTCTTATTTGGATTTGAAAAGAAATTTTAATGACTTAATATTTATCTATGTTATGCACTTTTTAATTTGCAAATATTGTAATTTGTAACGTAACAAATAACGTGTAACTATATATAAATTTACTTTTAAATTTTAATTTGAATACAACTACGTTAATTGAAATTACTACTGCGTTACTTTAACCGTAATTTTGTTACGGAAATTTGTAATTTGTGTTACAATACACTATACTCAACATAGTAATCTGGTTTAATATTATCATATTGTAAATGCCGAACGAGTAAATTTGATAGAGATTTCTTGCACTTATGATTTTTACGTATGTTTCTATATAATTTTGTGCTACATAATAGTAGGTATATTTCATTATTTTATTTTTCAAAATTTAAAACAATTTAACAACTACGTAATATACGACAATTACAATTTTTTTTTCAAACTAAAATTATGATTTTTGTTTGTTATAAACACTATTTTTCGATGAAATATTTTATACAGTTTTTTTTTTTATCAATGTAAATAATAATATAATAATAATAACATGATGCGTTTTTCCATGTATTAACTTCTGTAATGTGTGTATGATCCATTGTTTGTTTATTTTGGTTACGTTTTTTTTTTTTTTTTTTATAATGTATATTACAATAAATGACAGTTAAATAATTGTACTTCTGTACCTATTATACTAAACATTAAAATGCAAAATTTATAATATGGGAAGACCTTTAAAAACTAAAACATTTTATTTTTATGTAGTTATAAAGAAATGTTTTAAATACAATTATTGTATTATAAATTTATTCAAATAATAAATTCATACAGTGAATTATACGAGTTTATAATTTATGTGCTGATAGGCATATTTTTATTTATTCAAATTCTGTTTTATCTTTTGGCATGTCAATTCAGCAAATAATTATAATAAATATAGTATCGACATTCAGTTAACTGTATTTTTTAAACAATTTTGATTATATAAATGTTTACTCAGATTGTAGATAACTATATAAATTTTTTCTGGTTATTTATATATTATGTAAAAGATACATAATTCGATGTACTATTAACATTTTATTTTGTAAATATCCAATAAACAATATGTACATGCTTTAATTGTGACTTATTTTATTTTTAGAAAGTTACTTATCCATACCTCATCATTACATCTTCAGTAGGAGAAGGAGATATAACGGATGCATATTGAAACAAGCCAACCATCCCTCTTTTCATTTTCCTACTGTTGTATTTGAATTTTTTACAGTTATAATACCTATTTATAAAAATTTTGATAAATTTAAAGATTTAACGAAAAATTATAATTTCTTTTCAAAATCAAAATTAATTCTCAAATAATTAAAGTCCATTTTTATCCTATGAGCAATACACAATTATAGTTAATTTAAATATTTTTAAATAGTTAAAAGTGAATTAATTAAAGACTTAATAAGTTAATATTTAAAACATAATTTCAGTTGACTTATTGATTAATATTCATCAAAAACCTAATTAATAAGTTACTTTAAATCAGATTTTAACTTTAATCAGGTAGTTAAGCCAATAATTAAGTAACTTTTGACTATTTAAATTTATTAAATATTTTAATCTGTACATTAATCAATGTGTACCTTAAACAATATTAAGATGTTTAATTTAGTATTAAAATAATATATACCTACCTATATAAAATATTATATATAGAAAAAATTATTAGGTAAGTAATAATTTTTATTTTTAATATATTATTTACAATATAAAACTTAAGGATTAACAAGGTATGTATGGAAGTTGCAATAAATGTTGAAAATTTTTCATATTTTTATATTTATTGCAATAATTCAAAAATACTAGTTTCTAAAATAGTCTAGTCATTAGAAGTTTTTACAAAACTCATAAATATATCGAGGAAAATAGATAAAATCATCCATAATGATAAAACTAAATTTTTTATTGTGTGAAAATATATAAGTGTATATATTAACAAATAGTCTTATAATTACTCACAATTTTTATTTTTTAATGATATTTTCATAGTTATTTTACTTCTAGCTAAAAGTAAATACTCGAATATAAACAAAAAGAAAGACAAAAACAGCGAAAATTCGATTACAAATGCACTACTTGAATTACAAGTGACAACGCATTGATTCATATAAATATTTATTGTCAATATCTTTAAAAATGTATACTATAGCCTATCTACTGATAAGATCTCACGTTGATAATCAAATATTAAACTTCTCATTTTTCTTTTTTTGTCCCAGTTTTTATTTTTCTGGCCCACTGTAGAACACTTATATCTACAATATTTTTTTTTTTACAAAAATTTTAAAATAAACTAATAAAAGAAAACTTACAATTTAAGCACGCATAACGGTTGTTCATCTTAATACCTACTGCATAAATATAAGTGGCATTTGTGAAAGTTTCTAAGTTCATTATAGACATAAATTGTAGAAAAAGCTCGGTAGTAATATCAACGTAGTTTAAAATGAGCATAAAACGTGTGCAGAAAATCTTTTTGGATTTCGATAAATGTTAAACGCGTGTATTATTAGTCGCCGGTTCGCTTGTATGGTAATATGTTATCTGGTAGAGATTTTATAATTTTTTACTTTTTCGAGCGACAAATGTCATATTCAGACAATATAATATTAGAATAAACGATACGCACACGAGTTATACGTGCATTCTGGTGCGAGGGCGGTCGGTCTTTACTCTTTTGTGCAAAGCCACTTTGCCACAGATTTAACGGGAGTCCTATACGAAGTTTTCTCGTGTTACGGTGTGCAAACCAATGCTTATAAAATAGCGTATCTGTTCGCGAAAATTGTCCATACCGTTTTCCGTAGATTTTCCTATCAAATATTCTAAGAAAGTTATCGATTTTGTTGCGAGGTGCTGCTAGAGAATTGGCCGAAAAATATACTATTCGAATAACTTTGTACCTTTACACTGTTCTACCACAAACGCCAAATCCGATTTAAATCCCCCGTGACGATGCCCTTTTCCGACAAGTTGATATTCGAGATCGCCAAAAAAAAAAAAAATCCCCCATGTATATATATATGAATTTACAATCTTTATTCGAACGTGTTGAAAAATCCAAGAAAAACTATAACGATATCATTTCGAAAATGACAATTTGCGTACTAATTCGGATATTATTTGACGATCCATCAGGTAATGCGTATTGTACTGCATTATTTTTATTATGTGTCTTTAAATTTCAAAAATGTATAAAAAATAAATAAATTAATTAATTAATATTTATTATTTTAATAAATAAAAAATAAATTGAATGTATAAATGTATTAATAAAATAATAATATAAATTAATTTCATTTTTATTATTTTTTTTTTTATATGAAAAGTACATAAAAATCTAAATTTTTTGTGTGTTTAATAATTTGGGTTTTTTTATCTTAAAATAGCAGCACCTGTTTTTGATACAAAATTCGGGAAGACGAAATATTTTAGAATTATTTTGATTTAATTGTCCGAGTAACAGTCGTTTCAAACTTTTTAAAGAATTTTAAATAGTTATGTAATTGAGTTTATTTTGGATTTTGGGCTGACTAAAATATATGATTGATACATGAAAATTAATTTCAAAGAAAAAAATATCTACCAGAATGAAGCTTATATGTCAAACATGGGGATTGCTGTTTAAAAAGTTTTTATTATTACTACAAATGCGCATCTCTATGAGCCAAAATTATGAATCGTATAATAAAACGTGTAGGTATTTATAGGTTTGTGTGTCTTCTATTAAACGTGTATGTGAAATTGTACGAATACTTGAGAATTAGTGCGAATGTTTCCAGTCATTTCGAACACACTAGCAATATACAGAATGTTTTTATTTTAACGTAAAAACTTTGAAAATAACCTTATGTTAGTGAATGCAATCGAAAACCTATATTGTGATATGTGAGTTCAGTACTTCTAAGGGTACTTACAATAACTATTTCATTTAGTATTAGGTTTTAGGGGATGAAGATCGTTTTTATTTGAAGAAGTATTATCTAATAAATGAACTACAAAACAAACAAAACTGTCAATAACTACAACAAAACAATTTTCTACAGTGCATTTAATTATTATTATTATAAGAGCCACAGCCTTTACCAATACACTTCAACTATTATGAATATAAACAATAATGAAATGCAAATAAAATTACAAATTGCAATACATTAAATACAACAAAATAAACCTTAATAAATATAACAATGAATTATTATTAAAAAAAAAACATACACAAAATATTGATAAAAATACATTATATAAAAATAATTATATATGAATAAACATAAATAAGTGATAAATAATAGAAATAAACAATGATAAAAAACCTTGAAATACATATATTATGATGAAATATAAGGATACTCATTAATTTTTGTTCACAATAAATAAAAGAAAATAAATAACTAAAATCCACAATATTAATGTAGTATAGTGTAAGGCAATGAGAGACAAAATTATAATCTAAATGATATACAGAAACGAGACTTTGAAAACATTTTAGGACTACAGGAATTAAAGAAGGAAAAGGACTAATGATCACTTCTAATACCAAAGCGACCACCAATTTCCCCAATGAATCTTTCAGTATTTTCTCAAACACAAAATTAGGACTTTCGAAAATAATATGACATGAGTCACGTTCAGCCTCATAACTATGCCATGTGTAAAGAGGAGAAAATGTAAGAATAAATGGAAAACATGCAGATGAGGTAAATTGTAATCGGTTCGTTATCGTGAAAATTTTTTTTTGAGATCTGCAGATCTCATGACCATAAAACCCTGATCTCTTAGAAAAATTAACAGAGATTCTTTTGTGCGATAGTGATACATTATTATTTGGCTCAGTCCATTTATTATTTCAAGCCTTCCAAATAATTTTCCGGGAATGTGGTGTAACATCCATAAAAGACATTTTATAACCCGGGGAATTACGAGTTTTTATTATGTCCTTGACGAGATTGCAGGCGATCAGAAATTGCATTCCTATTAATTCAGATGTGCCTCGGTATCCATAAAAATTGCACTATCCTATTAGATTCAGCCAACCTTGTGAACAAAGAACAATTTTAAACACTAAGGGGAGATATTTTGATCTAAAAATATTGAAAAAAAAAAAAAGAATATAGAACGGATTGAGAGTCTGAATATATTCTACAGTATAAATCGCAGTTACTGTACTACGTAAAGCGTAATTAATGTATGTTTTACCAGAATACTTATTACATTTTATTTCAATGCAAAATAATTGTTTTCATAACATTTGTCGTCTCCTAAAACTTCTATTTTTGCGGTCGGTAAATATCGTGATATATTTTGCTTCGCATGAAATGTATATAACTAAATGAAATAGCTACTTTAAGTACCCTTAAAAGTTCTAAACTCACAAAACGCAAAATGGATTTTCGATTGCATTCACCAACATGATGTTATTCTCGAAGTTTGTACGTTAAAAAAAAAACACCGTGTATATATATATATATATATATATACTATTTTTATTTATAATAGGCATATAAAGTTTTTTTATTTTTAATATTTAGTTTTTATGTTAATTTTTGTTTTTAAATTCGAGTTTTTAAATCACATTATTATACAGCACAAAAAACAAAGTAAAACAAACATCTATAACTGTGTAATCTTTATATAAAATTTATTCTGTGAGCCTATTAGTGATCGTGTAGCTTCTGAACGACTGGACCGATTGAGGTCATACTCTTGCAATATATTTGTTTTGTCGAGACGATGGTTCACAGCCATATTCAAGTTATTCACAAATTTTATAGTAACCAACAAAAATGGTTTTGGTATATTTTTAATTCCCTTGGATAGCGCTAATTTCTTTCCATACAATACATTTTAACATACGATATCAGGTGTTATTGCGTTAATCAACAAATTTAACTTAATCAAAAAGAAAAAATTGAATATCAATTATTATATATTATAAGAAAGACAATATGTGTATGCTTGTGGTTCATAGTTGTAAGTTAGTGGTTTATATTACGAGTATGTTGTTTTAGAGATATCAGTAAAGTTTAAGAGTAGTTTTAACTAGGCCCGATAGGTGACACCGAACAATGTTTTTTTAGATATTTTTGTTGATTATATGCCACGTATAATACTATTTATAATAAATAAATTACATTAAACTCGTCCGTCACTGTTAGTTATTATATTTGATAATATTACATTTCACACCTTAACCCCTCTCATACCGGTCAAAACTGTTTACGGGCGAAGCCGGGTAATTCAGCTAGTATAGACATTAAAATAATATACAAATATTCTATAATTGGGTTATTAGACGCATAATGACTATTTAAATTACACGTTAAGTTATGAGTTCAATTGTATTTGGTGAGATAAAAATTCGTTTACACAAAAAGCAGTTTGTCTGACTTTGAAGTGCTCTCGAAAAGATTATTACGAGTTCAGTTGAATTTAATATAGAGATGTAAAATTCAGTAAATGTACATAATTGTATTACACCTACGCACATATCTAAAGTTTACACAGTCATCGCCAGTAAATGTACCGGTAAAATTCGTACGATAATTTCGACGGGGATAGTAAGCAACTAAATAATTGTAAATGATTAGCGGAACTCGTGAGACGTTTTCCCAATTATTCACACGTCATATTAACTGCGTGTAATGTCTTAGGGAAACTGTATAATATGATTAGTTTGTAATATAAAATTTGTAACAATTTTTCAAATAAACTACACCAATTAGATCGTAAACTGTGACGTATCAAACATATATATATATATATATATATATAACATTGTGTTAATGCTGCCGGAAATAAAGAATGACGGTTTATATTCAGTTTTTCCCATACCTAAACAAATTATTTGTGTAAGTTATTTAAAAATGTTATCTATTTCACAATATGAAATGAGTTAAGACACTTGGGTTTCTACTATGCATATTATTACTGGCCAAATTCATAAATGATCCTAAGAAAAATCTTAGATTTATTTTTCCTAAAACAAAAAAATTTGTATTCATAAATGGCACTTTAAGATTTTTCTAAGTTTTTCCTGAGAAAAATCTTGGTAAAATTAAATCTCAAATAAATCTAATATTTTGGTATTCATAGACAGATTTAAAAAAAAATCTTAGATATTTCTTAGTCAATACTTAGAAATAGTTAAGGTACCTCTAGCCCTTACTTAAACAGTACTTAGGTGTTGTAGTGTCTGTTAAAAAGTTTTGTGTTTTGTTGTTTCACGTTTAATATTGATAATATTTATTTATTTAATGGTTATATATTATAAAAACATGAATGACTACGATTTTTTTGAAGACGATTGGATGGATTGGTTCGATAATTATAGTTTGTGTACCTAAACACTATATAAAATCTATTTGAAATGTAAGATTCTCATTTGTGAAAATTTATACACGGGTATTTGTAATAAGTATACGAGTTAGCTTAAATTAATGGAGGACAATAATTATTATAGTTACAGAGTTAATATTTTCGTTAAACTTTGACTCAACTAGTTTGATTAATTTTTCCTTAAATTAACTAACTTTACTAGTTTTAATTGTTTTTGTATTAATTTCACGTTTAAATATCAATGTAATCCTCTAACTAAACATGCAAATGGTATTGAGTATTTTATACATATTTTAAATTGAATATTATTAAATATAATAACTGTTTATTAATAAATGGATACTTAATAATTAAAAAATTAAAAAAGTCGACCAGATACAAATGGTAGAAATTGGTTTATAGGAATTTAGAAGCAAAGATTAATCGTTGCTATTCAAATAATATTATGAGCTATATTCGGTAAATACAATAATAATACACATTTTAAAAACTATATAATATGCACCATGATAATTGTACTTATTATTTTATTATTTCTAGTATATTTTCATTTAAAATGTAGTTTTCATTACGTTTAAGAAAATTACAGGGAAAATAAAAAAAATAGGCTCTTCAAAACACCAACTAAAACCAACATTAAATTAAAAAGTTCATTACAATAAAAATAAAATATTACATTTCATTATTGTATAACTTTTAATTCGAAACATAACTAATTGACATTCGATTTTTTAACTATACAAATTTTAATTTGAGATTTTGGTTTAATATAGACTTGAGTCCTTTTTTTTTTTTTTAATTTGCCCCTTTTTTGCGATTAATATAATATTATATTTCTTACATTAGATATATTTTATTTGCAATCAAGCGATACCGACAAGGAGCAGAAGAGTTAAACCTAAGTCTATTTAACTTAAGTCAGTTTCATAATGAAAAAGTTCATTTTTTTCATCCCGGGTTTGTATTTTTAATTTAGAATAGTTGATGTTTTTAAATTTTGTATTCGTAATAAAAATACAAAGGTAAATTTTTGTTGGAAACTTAAACCTACTCAAAATACAATTAGTTATGAAACGATTTTAATTTTTTTTCTTATTTTAAAAAAAAAAAATTATATATTGAGGAACAAAGATACCTAATTATTTGTAATGAGACCTAGTTCAATAAATCCTAAGTTAATTTTTTTTTTTTAGACTTACTTACAAATCTTTTTATTTAGATAACTCTATAAGTTTACAATACAAAAATACGAGATTCGAGTAGTACAAGAGTCAAAAAAAATATCGGTAGCTTGACTGTTTCCAATAAAATTATCCATTTTTATAAGGATAAAATCATTAAAATGTATATTTTATTTTTGTAGCTTTATATCAAAAGACACTATTTTAGTAGATTATTTTCCCAGTAATTTAAAAATGATTAAAGAAAAACTATGGATAAAATATAAGAAAACATTTTACCTATTGGTATATATAATAGTAGGAACTTATAGCTTCATTTACAGATGTTTCCCGAATGAAATAAACTATTACTGCCTTATAATTAAAAATAATATTTGTATATAATATAAATATAAATTGTATAGTTTATTAAGTTTTAATTTTAGAATAATAAACGTCTCAGTAAAATTATTATACATAAATATTAACATTAATATAAATTGAAGTTTAAGTACACTTCTGTATTTTATTTAATTTTTGAGCTGATAATATATTGTATTTTTATAGTAGAATATTAAAATATATATTTTGACATGAACACATTGTCGTAATTTTGCCCATGTTTCATTAATGACACTCTCTTATAGTATACTACACACAAATTGCCTCTGAAATAACTTAATAAAGTGAATATAATTTATAGATCAATATTTGCAGTATAAATTACATAACAATCTCGTTCGTCTGCGGAAAAAAATAACAATACGCTTTGCCGATATCCGAACCAAACATTTATTTTTATAATAATATACTTTTAAGGGATTTCGGAGATGGAGTTTTAAATTTTAAGTTGTGTTATAGTGCTTTTATAGTAAATTCCGAGTATTTATATTTTTTAAATGATAAATAAATTATGAGTAGAGATGCTTGAGCAATTTAAAATATAAAGATTAAATTGTGTATTTTTTAACGAAAAAAGTATAATATAGTATGCAGATTACTATATTTTTCTCAATTATCTAATTTTATGTAGAATTTTAAATAGGTAGTTCATAATTTATTATTTAAATAATCTATAGGTACTTATTATATAAGTATACCGAATTTACATTAAGTTTAATAAATAATAAAACCAAGTTACGTATACTCTCAATTGTTTTCAATGTTTAATGTTACTCATATTCCCATGTAATGATCCAATTAAAAAAGTCAATTAAACTAATATAATATTTTTTTATATCAATTAAAATTTAAAATAACAAATATTGCAAGTCAATGAAAAAAATATAATCAAATAATTTAAGTTCAATTCAGCTAAATTCCTCTAGTTGTATGCGATAATAATTAGCAAATAATATCTAAACTCGTTGAGTTTAAAATTAAAATGATATAAAATAATTAAAAAAAAAAAAATTCAATGTTTATAGAAAATAATAAATCATTTTTTAAAACGATTAAATATGTAAATACATAAATTTGCTATTATGAGAATTTTATATATAGGAAGATTAAAAGAATTTTATTACATATATGTATTGTGTGTTTAAATTTTGAAATAATATAAAAATTAATTTCGATCGTTATATTATTATACTTAAATTTAGACACACAAGTAATAATAATTCTCAGGAATTCGATTTAAATATTTCAATTTATGAAACTCGTGCAAATCGTTCGCTCCTACTGTATTTTCTTAACGGGATAACTATAAAAAATAACTGTATAAAGATAAATATAGATATAATTCAAATTTCAACTAAGTAATTATATTAACGTAAGACTAATAAAGTATATAGTCGTGTTGAAAAAATTTTAAAAGACTTGACTATTTAACTAATTATAGAAATGCCCATTGCCGGTTAGAATTTAAGTTTTATTTAGTATATACACTATGCAGTGTATCTATTTAAACATTTAAAAATTCAAACCACAATTTAAAAACACGAATTCTTCAATTTCAATATTAAACTAAATATTACTGCATTTAGTGTACAAATTAATGTTTATAACTAATATTGTTAAAATAATATTCAGGTTTCTGGATGAAATAACGACTAGACATTCGTTTTGTTCGTAAAACTGCTATTATTTTACAGCTGCTGTTGATTTACATAATATATTTTACGGAATGTTTAAATGTAAAACGTTTGTCAAATTATTATAATATAATACGTATGTAAGAATGTAAGATCATATCATACATTAATATTTTAAAATAAACTCATTGTAAACATTCTAATGTTACATAACGGTTGGAATAAAATATATATATATATATATATATATATATATAATTTAAGTTCGACCAATTAAATAACGATTCGAGAAATCTTAAAATAAAAATATTTTTTTTTTTTTTAATGTCCAAAAAGTAAAATGTTTTCAAGGAAACGGTTATGTTTAAAACGTTTTTGAAAAAATTGCATTTTCTATTGTCTTTTTATGTGTTTTTATTGAATTATTAATTGCTATTAAAATATACGAGAATACATGGATAAAAATTATTTTCGTCTATATGAAAACCCCTTTGGACACGTAAAGGGCTGTCAATATAATCTAAGCTTAACAGGTTTCCATTCTATAAATAAAACGACCATCATGACAGTAAAAAATTAGATTTTTTTAGCTGTATGAAAAAAAACAACTCTAAAATAGAGGCTGCAAAGGTAGTTTAGACAAAATAATGCAAGTAGTAAATATGTAACCAAATATATATATAATATTTCGAATGATTTGGACATATGTATATTATTGTATAAATATTAAATAACTAAATTACGTTTTATTATATTTGAAGATGTTCATTTTAATTTATTTTTTTTATAACTAATATTCAATAAATTCAATAACATTATATTGTAAATTAACTCTTTTTTAAAGTATTTTTATAGTCGATCATTTTTTATTAGCATTACAAAAAGTAATAAAATTCGAGAGTGGTTCTCTTATGATCATATTAAAAATAAGGTACAAAATACCTAAGTAATTTAAAAATCTACCAAACTTACTATTCTCGGATATTGATAAGAACTTAAACCTTGCTTCGCTTGGTTTTCGTCTAAGCATAATAAATTTTACACAACATCACTCACACACATCATTATAAATGTAATCAAAATTTAAAAACATATCACAAAAGTCTGACAATTTGAAATACATTTACCGTTAAACATAATATGGGTATAAAATATAAGTGGATAATAAGATATACAGTGGGTTTATACTCCTAACATAATAAGAAGTCGCTCGAAATTTTCGTTTTAGAATTTTTATATAACCATTATCGTCAGGTCGGTACATTTGAAAGTCCAAATTGACATCGTTATACCCATGATAAAATTTCATCTGATTGTATCAATATAATTTTAATTCAAATTGTGAAAAATACTACGGAAGACCTACGATTTTACATTCATTACTAAGAGATACAAAAACTATTGTAACGGGGCAATCCGTCTACGGACGGATAGTCCCGTACTAAAGACAACCCGACACTAGTTGGTGTCGGGGTTAACAATGACAACGGCCGCAAACCAGCAACGATTGGAGAGAAGAGGTCAGTAT
>JAIPRL010005794.1:0-30332 GCA_025469235.1 Pemphigus obesinymphae
TGATGAAAACAATATACCAGAAGATATAACGACTGACGATATTTCACACTTTAAATATGCTCCAGTATCATCAGTCAAAGTTGAAAGAAGTTTTTCTACTTACAAAAGTATATTATCCGACCAACGATGATCATTTTTGTTTGAAAATATAAGACAGCATATCATTATACAGTGCAATAACAATTTTGTACAGGTTAGTAATAAAATAATTAATAAATAATAATAACTAGCAAAAACAAGTTAAAATATTAAACATTTTTTTTAAAACTATTATTTTAGAATGAATGATTGATTAATAAACCAGAAGTAAAACAGAACTGCACAAGTAACAGCGTACAATATACTATTAAAAAAAATAAAAATTAAAAAATTAAAAAAATACCCTACTGTAATATCATTTAAAATTTTTTTTTCCAATTTTTAAGCTATAATAAATATAATTTAAATGCATTTTTTGAGTTTTTTAAGTCACTTTTGCATTTTTTAAAACTTTTTAGGGCATTAAAATTTCAGCCCTAATCATATCTATTACAATAAACTATACTGGTTACGGGTTATCATGATTATATGGGTTTTTAATACATATTATTAAACAACGATACATAATTTTCTAACAGCTGTTTTAATATATATATATATATATGTTACTAGTCATCGTTTAATAATTTGTTTCTTATTGTTTATAGTATTTTCTATGTAAGTATTGTGTTTATTAGTTTTCATACTTTTTTGTATTCTTTTTTCGTTGTTTTTTGTCGTTTTCCGACCGACCGCGCTGACGTAAAAAGCGTATTTTATTTTATGTTTCTCTCGCTAGTCTGCAATGGGCTTAGGATTTTTCCGTTTTCCATTAGTCCGTATTAATTTTAATCGAATTTTATTAATTACGTATTGTACCGAGTGTACTTTTCTATGCGAGTATGTACCTATGTCCTATACATACACCAGATTATTTAATTTATTTAATTATGCTCATGGCGTTGTGCGGCATCTAATGCAATGTCCAGAGGACGAGAACCGAACAAAATGAATCCGTATAGAATTCGTACGAAACCGGCGATACCCAAAAGCGCAATTTTTTTCAGATAATCCCCCGGAAGCGTACACACGAGATACACGCCGTACACACATTCGTGTCCCGGTATAGCGATATAATTCACGGTTTGATTTTATCGGCATCCGAGTTTATGCGACCGAAAGATATGTACACTTAAGGCCTGGCCACACTGTAGTTTTTCTCGCCGTTGAGTACGAGTGGTTACTGTTTACGCAATAGTTTGTGTACGAAAAATGAACGACCACTGTTCTGCTGCAATGGACTGAATGTGACATTTCGTTGCGTTGCGTTGCGTTGCGTTGTGTGGGTGGCGTGATCTTTTGGTCCATCCCGGGTGGTATGCCTTTGCTGGTGGTAAGAGTTTGTTAAATGAATTGCTTATTGTTTGATGGTGTGTGTGGAAGTTGGGTTTTGGGAGGGGTTCAAGTAAATTGTGCGATCGTGATTGATTTAGGGCCGAGTTCACCAAAAAACGTATTAATCGTGATTTATGTAATCACGATTAAATGTAATCGAATAATCTAATCATGATTAACATCATTTGGATTTCACCATTCTAATCACGGTTCCACTAACCATGGTTATATTAATCGAGATTAACATCACTAATCGTGATTAACTTTCTTATCAATACAACCGTGATATGTGATAAGTTCAAGTTGAAAGTTTTATTAAAGTTTAAATTATTTAATTTAATATGGATAATATCCAAAATTCTAAAAAGAGAAAGCGCGATCCTTCTTTTGATAGCTTGGAGAAGTCTGAACTATTGAAACTAGTCAGTAAACATTATAATATAATTGAATGCAAGAAGACTGATGGGACCACAATGAAAATAAAAATGGAAGAGTGGAAAAAATAGCTGAACAGTTCAATGCTACTAGTATATGTCACAATCGTGATTTTTCTCTGAAATTTTACTCTGAAAACGTTGTGGGAAAATTTGAAGCGTAAAGCAAAGTTAGTTATATCAACTGAACCTCAAAATTGGAAAGGAACTGGTAGGTATACCTACTCTGCGCTAAGTTATTTTTATCGTTTTTTTATTTTTATTCGTGTAGGTGGAGGAAAAGCCAATAAACTGATAGTTTATCCCATAATTGAGAGTGTGGTAGGATTCATTCGGCCTCACGTTGAAGCCTTTAACAATGAATATGACAACAACTATAATTCAAATGATGACACTACATGTCACAGTGCCGGTACATACTTACTTTTATATTTGTTATATTGTTGTTGTTGTACAAAAAATTATCAAGTGACTTTTGTGTTGAAAGACCATTTAATATTAGTAATTTCATAAAAATTACAAACAATGTTGTTCAATTTTCAAAATTATTGATAAGTTAAAAAAGTTAAAACAAAACTTGTTGCAACATTTTAAATTTAAACATTTTCTACATAGTACAGAGTAAAAAAGTATGAAATTCACTTAGTATAGCTTATACCTTCCCTTATAAAATGTGATTATAATCACCATGTGTGTAGAAGATCAAAATACTAAATAAACTGTTTGTACAATAATCAATGTTTACCCTTTCCATTACAGAAAATAACAGAAATGCAAATAATAATAGCCAACCTGGGAACCAAATTTATTGTTGCAGCCCGACAATGAAGAACAACCGTCTGACATTTTAGTGACAATAAAAGATTGGTCACACTATAACCCAGCCATGCTTAAAGCTCCTGTATCCACAGCTCTTCGCTAGCAGGCAGTTGTAGAAGAAGTTGTAATTTTTGGAAACCACAGTGAAAATGAAATATTATCTAAGAACATCCCTTCAACAAGCAAACATCCTACAGTTACGCAAGAACACAAAGTGCTGAGGCGGTACGATCCAAATATAATATGTCTCGGAATAGACAGGAATCTTAAAGAGGCCTGAAGCAGAAGCTTTAATGGTAGCTAAAGTGTCCACCCTATCATCAGCTACTGCTCAAGCAAATGAGGAACATTGTATACAGATGCAAATATTTAATTTACAAAAACTGCAAGAACAAGAGAAGTTGAAACAAGAGAAAATAAAAACGGAAATTCTCAAACATAAGCTACAAAGTGAAACTGGCATCTCATGGGATTTTGATGAAAATACTGAAAATTAAATATAAAAATGAGTTATAATTCCTAGTTACATTTTTTTTAATTCAGTTATTATCATTTTTAGTTCCTATGCTACATCGTAAGTCAACAGAGAAACTATTTAATGTGATATAGGTTATGTTATATTGGCTGTGTAGACTGAATTCTGCTATTAATGTTTTTTTTTAATGATAAGTATTATAATTTTAATAAAATAATGTTATTTGTGATTTTTGTTATATTAATATAATATATTGCCTGTATTATGTTACTTTTATTATTATTATTATTATTACTTACATAATAATTTTTTCTAACATAAAAGAGTACAATGAAATAAAATATTTTATTGTTATAAGTTAAATTTCATATTTTAAATAACAGTGTTACCTACTTTTGTTACTATTTTCTAATTTACATAATATATAGGTACCTATATTTCTAAGTATAGGTACTACTTGCTTTTAATTAAAACTAAGTTGTTACTTGTTTTTATGAAATGTGATGTTATTTATCATTGACTGTGTAAGTTTACTTGTACTATAGTCTATAATATAATAATATAAAGGTTTTTATTTAAAGATAAATGAGTACAAAATTATAATGAAGTAGATAATGTATATTATCATTGTAATGCTATGTGATTTTTTTATATTAATATATTGTTGGCTGTATTAGGTAAATTATTACATTATTTACATAATTCATCATTTTTCCTAAAATAAGAAAGTATACAAATATAATAAAATAATATAAATAATTTTTGTTTTTGTCACACTATACACAAAAAATAACTACAGATTTTGGACATTTTACTTGATCATTATTGCTGTCTTTCTAATCTGAAAAACAAAAAATAACATTAATTAATTCCTTTATATATTGATCTATGTAATTAATTATAAAATAGTATATTTATTTTGAATAGGTATGATCAAGTGAAAATTACCTCTCAAAGTAATTATGTTTCAACACCTGCCGTTCACGGTTATCTTGTGTTATCCTTCGCTGACCTTGCACATGGTTTCCTAGATCATTGTTCACAGGGACTGGGACATCGTTCCCTGCTAATATTTCCTCCCAAGGAGCACGTAATGCAATTTCGAATCATTTAGGGACCTCTTCTCCAGCTCTTCTAGCAATAATATGTAGCACTGCTGTAGCCGTGATGATCGGAAATGTTCTTTCCATCTTAACTCGTAGACCCAAGGCTAAAACAGGAAAACGTCTTTTCCAAATGCCAAATAACCTTTCTACTGGATTCCTTGTCCTAATTTGTGATTCGTTGTACAATTGTTCAGCAGGTGTTCGACATTCTTGAAGTGGTGTCATCATGTATAAGTGCGGGAGGTAAATCCACTGTAACCTACCAGTACTGCATCCCCATACATCCTTTGCACAAACATAGCATTCCTTCTACATTCACGGAATATTCTAAAGTCATGAGTGCTTCCATCGTACCTTGCCACAATGTCAATTATCTCCATATTAGTGTTACATATAACCTGAACATTTAGTGAGAAAAACCCTTTTCTATTCCGGAAACGCTCTGGGGTTTGTCCACCTAAAAATTAAAATTAAAAAAGATCCGATACAGTTATTTGGTAGATTGTTTTAAGTTAAGTATTGTGTACCTGGTGATTTCCAAAACTTGATATGAGTGCAGTCAATAGCACCAATGACCCTAGGAAATCTCGCTTTTCGATAAAAGTCCAATTGCGTCTTTCTTATTTCTTCTAACCCTTCAGGAAAAAATAGATGACGATGACGCAAGGCAGCTATAGCACAGCTGACCTTGTGTATTATTCGGTTCGCTGTCGATCTACTAAAACCACACAGGTCCCTAGCAGTTGCTTGGAAGCAACCAGTTGCATAAAACCGAAGTGTACACAAAAGCTGATTAATCGGAGATATGCAATTATTCCTGCCAAAAAGAATTTAAGTTTTTCAGCTTTAACGATGCTACCTTATAGTGTCCTAGTATGTATTATACTAGTGCTACATTCTACAATATGATATATGAATTGTTTTGGAACTAAAATTTATAAATAATAATAACTTTACTGACTTGTTTATATTGTACTCGATACAATCCTCAAATTGATCTAGGATGAACAAAGCCGTGGTTCTCGATAATCTGTATCGCAAGAAAAAGTCCCGATCGTCCAAATTATCGAAACCATTGGTTCTTTCTCTAATCCATCTTAGACGACGAACGTAGAAATCGTCTTCGTCATCTTCAAAAGCAAGCTCAAAAGTCCATACTAGAGCACGAGGCATTTTCAATAAAATGTATAATATAAACGAACAAAAACGAAAAAAAGAACGTTTTATTAATTATTAATATGTTAAAGAGCCAAATTCTCATTGATAAAACAATCAACAACAAAAATAAAAACATCGCAAAAACAGAATCTTAATCGCGATTAAGTATGCTAACCGCCCAAAATTGGCTGATTAGTGTTTAACCACAATTAAACTTTAACCAAGTGTGGTGAAATTCAATCGCTGGTTAAACTAACGTTAATCATGGTTAATATCGCTAACCACGATTAAAATCATTGGTGAACTCGGCCCTTAGTGTGGGTTTGATGCCCATTCATATGGACATAGATTAGGATGGATTTTGTTGTGATTTGAAGTGTCCTAATTCGCGGATATATTTGTAGTGTGAGAGAGAGTTGCGGAAGAATAGACTTTTACTCTAATCTTTAATAGTTGTTTGAATGGATTTTGAATTTGTGAATCTGAGTAAAACCTCGTTTCTAACGTAATTTGGGATACCTGTTATGATGCAGAATACCCGAGTTTGAAAAGATTCAATTTTGCGCCAGTTGATGCGGGATATTAATGGGGTCCATGCGGCACCAGCGTATGTTATAAGGGGGTTTATGTATAGTTTAAATATATTTAAGCTGGTTTTCAAGGGAACTGGACTTTTGTTTTTAAATATTGGGTAGAGGATTCCGCGGGTTTGAGTTGCCTTTTTCCTGATGTTGACTATATGTTGGTTGAAGTGTAAGTTTCGGTCCATCGTCACATCGAGGTATTTTACTTGATTTGACCAGATGATGGGAGAGTTGTTTAGGGTGAGTTGATGGAGTTCTTTTACGGCTGAAGAGTATCGCTGTTGTTTTTGAAGAGTTGATTCGAAGGCGCCATTTTGTAAACCAGTCAGCGGCTAGATTGATTTGCCTTTGGAGTTGTAATATTGCAATTGTCGCGTTGTTGTTAGTGGAGTAGAACATTGTATCTTCTGAAAACAGGGAGATACAGGACCTTTCCGTGGATAGGATGCCATTATTATAGATTAAGTTTAGAAGAGGCGCTAGGCAGGAGCCTTGGAGGACGCCTGCTAGAAGTGGACAAGATGATGATGAATGGCTTTTGATTTTGACTAAGAATGTTTGATTTGAGAGAAATTACATGACTATTTGAATTAGGTTGATAGGGATTTCCATTTTTAGCATTTTGTGTAAGAGGCATTTGTGCCAGACATGATCGAATGCTTTTTCAATATCCAAGAAGATGGACGCTATGTGTAGTTTTGAGTTAAGGTTTGCGCAAAAGTGATCTACGAGGTTTACTAGCTGGAGGGTCGTGGAGTGACCTCGGCGAAAGGCGAACTGCTCGGATCTAATGCGGTTATGAAGGCTGTTTTGGAGTTCTGAAAGAATAATTTTTCCAGGACTTTAGACATAGAAGATAGTAACGCTATTGGCCGATAGCTTTCTGGTTTTTACGGGTCCTTTCTGGGCTTGGATATGGTAATTATGAAGGCCTTTTTCCAAATGAATGAGAAGTAGTTGAGTCTTAAGCATCCATTGAAGATTTTGGTCAGTGTTAAAATGGATTTTTCCGGTAGGAAGCGGAGTGCCATGTTAGAAATTGAGTCCTTTTCGGGGGCTTTTTTCTTAAGCAATTTGGATAGGAATTGTTGAACTCTGCCTGGTGAGATGAAGTTGATTGGCTTATTACTCGTAGAGTGCTTGATTTTTTGGATTAAAAGAGTTACGCTAGGGAAGTCATTACCGGGATTAGGGGTGAACTGGTGTTCGATAGAGTCTGCCAATAATTCAGATTTTTCTGATGGAGAAAACACTAAGCCATAAGGACCTATTAGTGGGTGGTTTGCAGGACGTTTGTTCAGAAGGCACCTGTTCAGCTTATATATGGAATAATATTTTTGACTTGTTTCAAATAAAAATTTGTCCCATTCGTCTTCCTTGTGTGTGTGGAGGATAGCTCTAATAAACGCGATTTTGCAGTTTTCATTCGATACTTGGGTTGCGTGTAGACTGCCAAATTTTTCTTTCTCGTTTTTTTCTTGTATTTCTAGCATGATTTCGCCTGGGAGGGCTTTTGATTTTCGGTTCTGCGGTGTGATGGTGCTCGATTCGATTGCTTGTTGGATGTTGTGAGAGAGAATGTTGATCGTGGAATCGATTTCTGATGTATTGCTGATTCTCGGATTTATGTTTGTGATTTGTTCTTATAGGATTTTTGAGAATCTTTTCCAGTTTATTATTCTCCTGGGAGGAAGTGGAGTAGAGGCTATTGGGGAGCAGTGAATAACAAGGGGAATGGGATTGTGATCTGAACAGGTCGTTGATGTTCGTAATTTAGACCGACATTGGGAATTTGATTAAGGCTATATCCAGAACGTCTGGTATATAGTGACGGGTGTATGGATAAGTTGGAGTTGAAGGGGTCATCACGGCGTAGTCGTTGTGTTGAACGTGCGGTATAGCGTTTTTCCGGCAACGTTATGGCAGTTCCAAGGGGGATGTTTACTGTTGAAGTCCCCTGCTACTATAGTCCAGTTCTCACTTTTGGTTAGTGTGTCTAGGTCTATAGGGTCTAGGGCGGCACTAGGTGGTTTGTAAACAGATGATATGAGAATTTTAATGTTGTTCGCTTCCACGATTATTGAGGTAGATTGAATGTTAGTGTTTTAAGTTGTTGGATGATGAGTTATTCGGCGGTTGACGAGAATTACAGTGCCCCTGTGAATAGGTGAACCTCTTATTGGGGGAAGGTCTGTTTTATAGGTGTAGAAGTTTGGAAATTTGAGTTTAGCTAAGGACTTAATTCGGGTCTCACTGAGTAAAATGATGTCTATTTTGTGTTGTAGTGCAAGTGCGTGGAGTTTGTTAATTTTGTTGGAGATTCCGTTGGAATTCCAGTGAACAATTCTTAAATTATTTATGTTGGGATGTTAGAAGGTTGAGAAATGATTTTATTGTGACTATCATGATAGCCTTGGGGTCGTCAGCCGTAGTGATTGCTATTAATAGCTCAATTACTACTGTGATGACATTTTCCAGGTTTAAGAGGGGTTTTTCTTTAGTAGCCTGTGCCTAGTTCATATTTCGTATTTGGTGTTGAATTTTCGGTCTGAATAGACTGGAGAAGGGGGCGTTGTAGGGAGAGTTGAAGATTGGATGACTTTTGCGGTTGGGTTAGTACTGCTGGCAGCTTGTGAGTATGATGGGTAGCCTCGGTAATTCGCTGTGTGGGCGCCTATTCAGTTGCAGCAGGTTGGGTTTTGCTCCAGAGATTTCGGGCAATTTTTGGCGAAGTGCTCGTCTACGCATTTGACACAGCGGGTGAAGAGGCCACAGTTGCTCGAGCCGTGGCCAAATCTTTGGCATGAGTAGCATTGGCTAGGGTCGGATTTCTTGAAGGCTTCAACTTTTATTTTCAGGTAGAACAATTCGTTTGTTTCGTAAATTTCTTTGACATAAGTACCGGTGAGAAATACGAGGCAGATGGGCATTAGTTTTTCAATGGATCCAAATCGTTTGATAAGCTAGACTTCAAAATTGAGATGTTCGAGTTCTTGTTTGACTTCGTTCGTGGATATGTCTGTCGGTATTCGTCACAAGATCACTTCCAGGGAGCGATCGGCCGATTCTCTGTGTGTGAAGAATTCTAGGTTGTTTGCAGATTTGGCAGAACTGACTGGAGTTGAATTTGAGTTTCATCGTCCGAGGCGAAGAAGTCATTAATGGAACTTGAGGTGCTCTCAACTGATTTGGTGCGGTGCTTCTTGCTCTCCGTTGATTCGAGTGGTAGAGATGAAGAGTTTTGTCGTTTTATCTTATCTATTTTCGGTGGTGAAGGGAGATTTGGGCCGGCGCCTGGGCGCGTACCGTGTTTCTTTGACTTTTTCGTCATGACAATGGTATTGGGGAGAAGGGGGAGTCAGATTCCCGCCGGTGCGGTTGCTAAGAGGATGTTTGGCCTGTGTCGCAGAGTTGTACGGGGGGTTGTGGAGGGAGCGGTTGGATGACCGGATGCGTCAGCCCTGGGTGGGTCGCACTATGGCCGCGCGAGCGTAACTTACTAGGGTCCGAGATCTGCTATGTAAACGAGTTGACGATGCTGGTAAGATACCGATATTGAATGCAGAAAGGTGACTAGGACGGTAGACGTGTTACCAGGTCGGCTGCTGGTCGATAATTGTGTGACATTTCTCATTGCATTGCATTGCTTGACGGACGACCTAGGCCTGTTGGCATATTTCAGACTGGAGCCTATGATGTGTGGAGATTATGTATTTTTAATTAATATTTTTAGTATTTAAATGGTCCAGTGTACTGGCCGTATTTTTTTCAATTTAGTCACGTGGTCTTGAGAGTGGCCCAGATCGCGGATATGCTTGTGGTTGAAGAAAATATTTTTGTAGAGTTTTTTGAGCTTGTGTGTAAGAATGTTTTATTTGGTGGAAGCTGAATTGTATTTTGAATGGCAAAGTTGCGGACGTAAGGAGGTAAGGACGTTATTATGCGGACGCTGATGTTCTGGACGACCTCTATGCTTGGCCAGTGTGACGGGGAGATATGCGGTCCCCAGACTGCATCGGTGTATGTGAGCACCCGACCTGATGTAGATTTGATACATAAGTAGTTTCGTTTTGTTGGCAACAGGGCTTTTGCGATTTATTATTGGATTGAGCACACCTCTTATTCTAATGGCCTTTTTGTTGGTTTCTCGTACGTGGGCGTTGAAGTTTAGATTTTTGTCCAATAGTACGCCTAGGTATTTGGCTTGGTTGGACCAGCTGACGGGATGATTTTTGATGTTGATGCCTGATATGTTTTGAGTACTATTTTTGTTGAATAGCACAGCTACAGTTTTTTTTTGCATTAATTCCTATGTGCTATTTGTCGAACCAGACAATCGTTAGTTTAACTTGGTGTTTTACTTGAATGATTGCTCGTTTGTGGTATCTGTTTTTGGTCCAAAGAAGGGTGTCGTCAGCGAAAATGGAAAGTGATGCATTTTGATTGGTCGTTATGTCGTTTGTGAAAATTAAGTATAGGAGCGGCGCTGTGGTACTCCGGAACTGATTTTGCGCTGGTTGATAATTTGTCGTCAATTCGGACTTTCAATGAGCAGTCTCTGATGAAGGAAAGGATTATTTTGGAAAGTTAAGTGGGCACTTCGATGTGATGGATTTTTTGAAGGAGACCTTCGTGCCATACACGGTCGAAAGCTTTTCAACGTCCAAAAATACGGCAGTGGTCTTTTCTCGGTTATTTGCGTTTGTACAGAGCTGGTTCGTAAATTTTAAAAACTGTAGTGTAATCGAATGTTCGACACGAAAAGCCAACTGTTCTTCGTGAATCTTGTTTTTTGTACCTGCGATAAGTTTGTGTAAAATGATTCTTTCGAATACTTTGAATATGGACGATAGCAAAGATATAGGTCGGAAGCTGGAGGGTGTGCCGTGGTCTTTGTAAGGCTGTGATGATAATGATTATCGATTGTTTCCATACTTTTGGGAAATAACCTATTCTTATGCATCCGTGTAATATCCGGGTGAGCATAAAAATAGCTTTTCTCGGGAAATTTTTTGGAGCTGCGTTTGATATGCTGTCCTCGCCAGGGGCTTTTCTGCCCGGGAGACGCTTAGTAATATTTTCAAACGTACCAGATGAGGTGAACGAACAGGATTTATCGAGTGGTGCGGTTATAATTTTTCTTACGCTTTCGGTTACCTCGGTTAAGTTTGGTCCGGGATTTGGGGAGAATTGTTTTAGACGTCGGCAAATAGTTCGGCCTTCTCAGATGCTGGGTAAATTGGACCCGCGGGACCGGTTAGCGGGTGGTTTGCTTGTTTCTTGTTTAGTAGATATTTGTTAATTTTATAAAGGGAGTTATCTTGGATGTCAAGGGAGAGAAGGAATTTATCCCATTCAACCTTTCTGTAAGTGGATAGTAGTAGTCTAATTGATTTAATTTTCTGGCTTAGTCTCCGTTTGATGGCCGGATCCCTTGTGTTTTGTCAATATCGACGGAGTCTGTTTTTAATGATAATTTTCTATGTGATTTCTGGAGGGAGGCTGTTTTTGTTGTATCGGTTTATAAGATCGTGGGAACTAGTTTCTATGGCAGCTTTAACTTGGTCGGTGATATTAAAAAGAGCTGTGCCGATATTGGAAGTTGTATCAATGGGAGGTTTGAGGTCAATGATTTGTCGCTCTAATTGCAGGTGATAAGATACATATTTGGGGTTATTGTTTTTGGATGTAAACATGGTGTCGTCCGCAAACAGGACACTTTTGAGTTTGTAATGACCAGGATATCGTTGGTGAAAAGATTGAAGAGCAATGGAGAAAGGCATGAACCTTGCGGTAGACCAGCTTTAATCACTCTGTTTTTTGAAATTTCTTCGTCCATTTTAACAGAGAAGGATCTGTTTGCCAGGATGAATTCGACTAATTTTATGATTTGGATCGGAAAGTTGGATTTATGTATTTTAAAGAGTAGTCCGTCGTACCAAACCTTATCAAAGGCTTTGGCTACATCCAGGAATATTGCGGCCATATACTCGTTACTATTAAGAGTTTTACTGATTTCGTCAGTTAGTTTTACTAGTTGGAGGGTTATTGAGTGATCGTGTCTGTAAGCAAATTGTTCAGGCCTGTTGATGACAGCTAGAGACTCTTGAATTTTTTCCAGTATAATTTTTTAAAAAACTTTTGACAGTGAAGAGAGTAACGCGATAGGCCGGTAGTTTTCCGGGAGTTGTGATCTTTACCAGGCTTTGGAATAGGGATTATGATTGTCTTTTTCCAGGCGGAAGGGAAGATACATTTTCTGAAGCAGGAGTTTAGTATGGCGGTCAGACTTGTTTAACGGTAGTAGTTTAAGTGCAAGGTTAGAAATTTTGTCAATGCCTGGCATTTTCTTTTTTGTCAGTTTAGATAAAATTTGTTGCACCTTTCCGGGTGTAGTGAACAGGCCCAATGTGTGTATTATATTGTCCTTAATGGACCGGACCACGGGGGCGATTTCCGAAATGGCCAGACCTGAGTTTTCTGTAAATTAGCTTGCTAATGAGTCAGCAATGATTTCGGCCTTCTCGTTGGTCTGGAAAGCTAAGCCACCAGGGCCCATGATTGGGTGAGTAGTTGGTTTTTTATTAAGTAGAGCGCGGTTTAATTTGTAAATCGAACCATCTTTAGTGTCCAAATTATCTAGGAAGGTATCCCATTCGTATTTTCTGTTGACTTCTAACATGTTTCGGATAAACTTGATAGTCTTTTAGTTGTGGATCCCGACTAGCTTGCCACTCTCTGCGAATACGATCTTTGCCGTTTATTTCGTCTATTATTACATGTGACATTTCGGGTTGGATGCTCCCGTATATATGCCCATCCCTGGATGTCCACATCGTCCCTAATTGGTCGATGCGTAGATAATGTGACATCCAAAAATAACATATTATGTACATATTATATACACATCTGGTATATGGTATGTGTAGTTTTTTGTTGGCATAATGTCATGTTTATTGGTTCTGAGAAGAACCTTTTGTCCTGTCCCTGATTGATATACATGTGTCTGTTTTATGAGTACTACAGTCGTGTGTTTGAGCCATAACAAATATTCAGTGTTTTAGTGTTTAAAATCCATATCATACTTACTGTACTTTTCAAAATATATTAAAATCATTTTAATCAGAAATTATCTATAGTATACGAATATATATCGTACAAATGTATATTATGCAAATAGGTTTGTCTATTTTGTGGTAATACGTACAATATATATTCTAAAATCGTCGTATTTAACACATGCAGTGACAAGTCTTAGTAGTTTTTCGATTATTAATAAAAAATCGTTTTCTACATCGTTTATATATATAAAAAAATAATACTACTATTATATATATATATAAAATGTTATACTATTATGAATAATTCGAATGTATCTATATATGTACAAATTTAAAACGATGAAAATCGTAATATTATGATATTACGGAAAACCGTTGGTAATAAAAAAAAAAACGCGCTACCCGTATAAAACAACGAGTTATCGATGTGAACGGTTCGACGGCAAGCTCGGTAAACCGCCGCACGCAGCGGTTACCAACGGCGAAAAACGGCACGATCCATTTCAAATGTAGCTTTATGTTATCGGGTAACGTAAAAACCGCTGGCAATAAAACCGTGCGGAACGACGGTGAAAAAACCTCGGGGTGGCGCGACCCTAAATAAACCGTATTTATTTTTAACCTGTTACTCGACGTGGTGTTTCACGGAAGATCGGGAATATCTTCGAATTAAATTGTCTGAGTGAACGAGCGACCCGGATCATCGGTTTATAGGTATACAACCCAAACTGGGCCGACCCGAGGGGTAGGGGGACACGACCCCACATCTGAAGAACAGTCGGCAGTGGGCAAAACAAACCATGTAAACACCATGTTGTTTTCGATTGGAATGTTTCCTGTTTTCTGGGAGTTTATTCGATTGATTTAAACTAAATTGTGTTTTAAAGCCTACATTGACTAGAATTGCAATTGATACAATTAATACAATTTCACATCAATGTTTTTTTTTTTACATTTATGTACTATATATAGGTATACGCGCGTATGCCCACTGTTGCGTGCCCAACGTCAAGGGATTGAAGATTCTGAAGCTCTAAATTCTAATTGAACTTGGAAATAATTAGAATTTCGATGTGACCAGGATGTGGAAGTTATCGTTGAAAACGTTCGTATAAGATAGTATATAAGTGTATTTTTTTATTACCTAGTTGAAACTTTTATAAAATTTACAGTAAAACGTATAATAATTACATCACAAATATGTTTAATAGTACCTAAAGTGTGCATAAATAATGAGTATATCACGACCACGATATTAATTACGTACCTACCGGCCAATACAAAAGAGCTCAAATGCGTCTCTGGGCCGTTTGTTAAATACGAGTGCTTTTCTCCGTTATAATATAATATCCTACACAAATGCACACGGTATGGACCTCTCTACTAGACATTAATAATTGCAAGGATTAAATGTGAAACACTAGAAATTGACCGATTATGACTTATCGAGTTCATTGCATTTGTATCTTTTGTCTGTATATACGCACGTACCCATTACACACGTACACATATAATATACACATACGCACTTACACACGACATACATACATATATTATATATATATATACGTATATCCATAATTACCAATATCCTGCACAATGTATAGGTACTCAGTGTTCCCATTATTCCGGCTATTGCATCCGTCGGCACTCGGCAGTGACGTGATTTCTATATGCACATAGTTTATAGGTTTTCGTATTGTAGATAATGCATTATAATCATTTGAATAATTAAATAATGGTTTTAATAATATTCCTATTTCTATATGGATATTATTCAATTGTTTGGACTTTATATATTTTATGTGTAACATCACTGTATCTTTACTATTTTTACAGTGTATAATTTAGTCACGTTAAATGAGTAAAATAGTAATATTGGATATTATATACTGTATATACCCTTTAAAATACCACGAGTCGTAAGTCGGAATAAAAATAGTGCAGAGTACACATTGCACCGCGTATATTATATATGTGTAGGTATATATACGTATATTATATACCTATATATTTTATAAGAGTTTCAAACGGCAAATCATCTAATTGTGTCAATACAGTTGTCATATTTTATAAGTCCAAAAAACAAAAAAAAAAAAAAATGTATGAAAATCTAATGTCTGTTGAAAGTATTATTATAATCGGCGTAAATTCACAATTCTGTGTTATATACTAGTGATGGGTACTATCGATACTTACTACCTATCGAATATTGTTCGATATTTTAAACGAACTGTCGAACAGTTCGATATAAAAACTATTCGGTTGTTTTATCGATAAATAATATTAATATATTAAATATCGAATAGTTCCGTATCACCGTATATTATAGTATATACGTATATATTATATATAGTATTATTTATGGAATAATATCGAAAACACACCGCGAATAGTTATATTTATCGAACATTTTTCAATATCTTTCGAAACTATAACACATTTGATATTAACCGAATAGTTTATTCATCGAACATTTTTCGACATTATTCGAAACTATCGAACATTTCGATAGTTATATTCTATAGTGCCCAATACCATAAATTTTATACCCTACTTCCTCCGTTGTCACACAAATATAATTAAATTGTCATCGATATGTGCATATATGTAAATATAGAATTAATATAATAAGAACTAAAACGTATGTGAGTACTATAACAACTTACAGAATAGTACAATAGTGAAAATATATATGGAGGTTGAAATAGGTACGTCAAAAGCTTGTTAAAACTTTTAATACAAACTTGATGAAACGATTTCCAACAAATAACGATGTTCAATAGCATAAAAGACCGGTGAAGCATATTATAAAATATTATAATAATACAGAAACCGATGTGTACCTATACAATCGAATCAATAGCTAGTCGGGATAAAAGTTGAAACGCGTACCTACTGCGTATATTATAAAAAAAATTAAATATATATAAATACCTACGAGGTGTGACTATAGGGCCGTCCCGAAGAAAGATTTTTGTTGAGGTGAAAATTTGAAAAAAATAATATAATACTTCTCTTCAAAACAAAAGGTAATCAACTTTTTTCCCATTTTGCCCACTAAAATCCTATTAATTTATAGTTTGCCGATTTAAAATTCCGAAAAATACTTCCTTGCATGCATCATTTCTCGAAAAAATTCCAAAATAATTCATTCAAAACGTGAATAAACAAAAAAAAGGCCATCGACCACTCTACTATTTGCTGACTAAACTTAATTTTGCCAACTGAATTTGCCGATTGCTTTCCGAAGTTGGGGGGTGAGACACCCCCCCCCCTAGGGACGGTACTGTGTAGTTATTAAATAATTAAACTCTTACTCTAAAATTTTTTTATTAAAATATACTAAAGAGATTAACATTTATCCCCTTCTATATATTCCCTTCCACATCTTATGCACAGCTCACTATTCATGTTTTCCATGAATTTTGTAAAATAATTTGAGTGTAAAAATTTTGAATTTTCTATTATACGAGTATCTGCATATCTTAATATTGATTTAGAATATTTTGATATGTTTTAACTCATTCAACAATGATCCAAATTAGTTCATTATAATTTTAAAATATATAGGTGTAGTCCATATAAAAATTTATAATTGGGTATAAAAAAGAACTTTTTAAAAACTGGCTATAATAATTTATAAAGCACTTTTAACTCTGAGCCCGTGATTAGTTAAAACGGTGATGGAACTCATTTTACAGAATGCAAGTTTTGCACAACTCCTTCAACTCCTTTAATACCTTCTAATTTGTTTTAGCTGCATCAAACCGTCAACTAACACAAAATAGGACCCTTTCAGCATACTTTTGGATTCTAAGCGAAACGAAGCAAAACTATTGATTTTAAGATGTTTTTTTTTGTCTAATACTAAGGATTCCAAACGAATTATACGTATGTGTTATCCTGTATTTGAATCAAGTGTCCCGGCAAAATATTGAAAATGTCACTATTGTCCCGTATTTTTTCAACTTTTCAAGAACCAGTTTCCATACTCATTTATAAATATCAAAATGTGTCATTATCTTTATTTACTTTTTAATCAATAATCAAACACGAAGATAAGAATATCTCTAATTTTAAAGTAAAAAAATTTTAAATATTGCCTATGTTTTTATAATTTTATAATAAAAGTGACCCAAAAATAATTTCAAATCTTACGTTATTAAAATTTGTACGTGTTATATTAATTTATTAAAATTTAAAAGTCTAATAAAAGTGTCCCGTATTTTTTAAAAGTAAATCTGAGATCCCCAGTATGTAAACATTTTTTTGGGTAGAAGGAATTGAGGAAATTTTTGATAAATTCAGGAATTTTGGAGTTAAGAACTTTTTTGATAGCAAATTTGTTCTTTTTTCGATTTTGTTCAGTGTTGTCATTAGGTTTTGAAGATATTTTCTAGTCTAGGGCATTGATCATCCACTCACGGCTTTCATGAAAATGTTTATGTTAAATTTACCTATTTGTAAAAACTAGTTTCGACCTTATGCCATCGTCAGGTTCGGTACATGAAATCGAATATTCATAATAAAAATTAGAAAACATTTTTTTTACCTACATTTTTGGACTATTACTTACTCGTATAATAATTTATTATAGATTTTAAAGTTTATATATCATAAACTTTAAAATTTAACACTAACAATATTTAAAATTTTTGAAAATTGACAGTCACAATTTTGTTTTATAACTTTAAAGGTCCGTATAAGATAAGCAATTTAAATCGACAGCCATATAATTTATATATAGGTACCTATATTAAATATTTCATATAATTATCATAACTAAAATGACCTGACGGGAAAAGGGATAACACATTGTAGAATTTATACGTATTTTAATTATTTTATTTTAAAGAAAAGAAAATTTTTTAGGGTAGATTTCAAATCATTTTGTAATTTTAAATATATTTTCAGCTGTAGATTACTGTATAAATTACACGAAAATTATAGTTTTTTAAATAATAATAACAAACGATAAAAAATATATTCTACAAATCTATAAGTTAAATGCAATCTGTACTTATAATTAGTCAAAATTACACAATTTGTTTTTTTTTATTATTGAAATTAAACAAAAAAAAAAAAAAAAAAAATTGATAGCATTACATACAACCAGGGCTTGAAAACGAAAAATCATATAAAACAGAAAAAGAAACGTAACAAAAATAAAATATTGAAAAAACGAAATCAAAATCATTAAATGAAAATTAAATGATTAAAAAACGAAATCATAATACAAAAACGAAGTATTAAAAAACCGAAATCATAAATTGAAAACTATTCAATAATGTTAAATTATAAGGTTTTAATCGCGTTAATATTTTAATTTTTAAACTTATATTTTAAATACTTTTAATAACCATTATTTATTTTAAATAAATACAAATATATAAAAAATAAAATGGTTATTTTTATATACATACCTATATAATACATGTCTATATGAGATAAACAAATGGGAATTTAAATTTGAAAGTAATAAGCTGTACTAGCTATTACATGTTATTTTAACTGCAGTCTCCGTTATAAACGACTCCCAGCTTGCTTAAAATAATTGAAAAACTTTTAGACTTCAGTCGCCTATAATGAATAAGCCTGCCTCAATTAGTTGTAGCTTATACCTGTGGTTATTTTCTCCGTGCATTTAGATTTTAGACCAATAAGGGAACAATATATATAATCATACTTCGAGTTGTCCGATTTAAATTTTGAAAACTAATTTGAATTCGTAAATCTTATATGTTTTCTAGAAAAAAAAAATTATTTTTTTAGTTTATTGACTAATTCAAATGATTAATTTGAAAAAATAAAAATCATATAACGAATGAACAAATCACAATTCACAATTTACATTAAATAAATAAACAAATTAAGAAAACCCACTCTGCGGACTGCAAGCACACTAAATTCCCGGTTTCAAAACCTATTTTAAACAAAAATATAAAACAACTATATATCCATAGTAACCCTATAGTAACCAAATTACCAAATTAAAAATATCCCTCGGAACTATATAATAAAAATATTATAAAACGAATAATATCTATCTCCCTGATACCCCTGGACAGACCTCCCCCATAATTTTCACCTGTCCCTGGTAACCAAATCAACAATCGTAACTATGTACCTACTAGTTATTACGAACCGATGGACGGACATGCCGGGGATATAAGGTGTCCAGAGCCGTAGCAAGGCTTGGCAAAACTGGCCCAGGCCAAGGGCACAACAGAAAAAGGGACGCAAAAATCAAAATTCAGAATATCATAATGTAGTCTCGTATCCATACAACTTTTATTGTTGTGTAATCACGAGTAACGACGTTTATACAAAAACATGTTTATGAAAAACAAACAAAAAATAATTTTAAAATGGTTTTAGAGTTAAAACACTAATAATAAAATATTTAAAAGACAACGTTTAGAAGACATCTCATAGACTTTTTGCCATTCTCTTATACAATTTAAAACAATATCGCATATACAAAAATATCCTTATTTTTAGTTTTTTTAATCGCTATAACTTTTTTACTAATTAATATTTTTCAAAACTTCTAAATCATTTCCAAAATATTGTTTTCTATAATTTTGTTCATAGGTATTTAGATATTGAACTCTAAAATCAATTAAAGAGGTCATTTAATTTGTTTTTCGTGGATATGTTTTTACAACTGAAATTCATTGGCCCTCTTGAATAGAATACGTAGGTACGTACTACGTTATTACTGTATCAGCATTTTCAAACAACATATTATAATGCATAATGAGCAGGGCGGCTCGTGGGTTTTGAAAGTGGGAGAGCGATTAAAAACTATTAATTTTTGAACAGCATAATAATTATGTGCCAATTTAAAAGATATTTATTCAACCAAAATTAATACTATATAAAAAACAAATATATAAATACGTTTTACAAAAACCGAAAATTACAAAATGATAAAATGTATACTTTTTATACTCAAAATGTAATTTTGACTTGTATCTTTCATTAAACAAATCTTCCAAGTTTTATTTAAATTTTCTGTGAATATGATACTGAACTTTTATCTACTATATTATAATAATATAATATACATCAATAATAAAATAATAAATTAAATAAATAATAAAGAAATATAGAAATTATAGAAATATGCACACGAGCACACGTCACAGTAACAAATACACAGTAAATACCTACACGTTAACTTATTCATTACCTATTTCGTAGCCCACATATACTCGTACGTCGGGCGATTATTCGTATCGCTTCGGCAGCCGCATTATTACCGAATTCCCCCCTGTTTTTGTGTTTTGATCGTGTATAATATAACGACTGTAATGATAACGAAATCGACGGCAATAAAAATGCTATCTAACGTTTCTAACGATTCTAACAAATTTTATATTTATTAAGTTTAGTCTAAATTTAGTTCAAGAGCCGTACGAAACTGATTTGAGAGCCGCATGAGGCTCGCGAGCCTCGTTGTGGCCACCCCTGCTATATAGTTATGACGGGCGATTGTCAACGTCACCCCAGCGTCGAGCGCTATTTCATACTCGATAACCGCACAAATGAATAATAGGTATATACCTTTTTTAACCGTGCTATTACCTACATATATTTTTAAACTCCTGATTACCTCATAATGTTTTCATAACGATGGAAAACAATTTTTACTTTCAATAATAATATTTTGAAAATGCATTACAATATAAATATAAATAATTGTTAATATTTAAATCAATATCTAACTTATTGATAAGTAATTTGCTATAATTTTAAAGGGGAGCGATCGCCCCGTCGCCCCTATACACGAGCCACCGCTGATAATGAATGTATACAATAGTATATACACTCTTCCATTATTGTTTTAACGTTGACTATAATATAATAATGTATTATCACCTTGAAATATTACATACTTGTTGTGCATTATTAAATATTCATCAATAAAAGTTATTTTTCTGTAGAAAACATTAATTCAAAGGCCAAAGTTTATAAATTAAAAGATAAAGGCAGTTATCCTGAAAGCATTTCTAGTAAATGCCTATACGGCTATATACACATATATATCATCTTGTTGTCTGACTATTTCTAACTATTCGAACATCTAATGTAACTATATACCTACCAAACGCATAAATACATTGATAGGAAGGTTAATATCATATTAATCCTTGTCTAGACTTATTCGCTTTGAAGTACCTAAGTCACGGTAGAATTTAATAAACAAAATATATAGTAAGAACATATTTCCGTGACTATAGCGTACAAGGTAAATATTTAGTTTGGCGAGTATACTTGCCGCGTCTTTGTAATTGTATATACCGCAATTATACCAGGAAGGCAAATAGGGCGACGTCCTGCCAATGGGCCTAAATATTATTTTTGGAGGGCCCATTTTTAAATATTCTATTTTATGAACTGCATTATGTGTTTAATTAAATTTTTTAAATTAATTTGATTATGATATTCGTGTAGGTAGCTCAACAAGTTAACCATAACCAAACGTTATGCTTTACGTATTTGTTATCTGTTATATTTTATACAATAGTTAATAAGAATGTCTAAAAAACTGAAAATTGATTTTCAAATACTTTTAATTGAATCTAAAATGACATAAATTCATGGTTCTATCGAATTGATGAGTGTTTTTGGTATATTTTTCTATGACATGAAAACTTTTATTTTTAATACTAGAGAATTGGCGTTGACTGTGCATATCTATTATATATGTGTTACATTTTTTAGAAAAATAGTGAGGAATTTTAATCAAGCTATTCCACATTGCACTTTTAAATGCGTACAATTATACGACGAATAATATAATCTCCAAAAAATTATCAAAGAGTAGGCGTATAATTTATTTTTATTAAAAGAAAATTATTTAAAAAATAAATTAGATTGTTATTTAATATTGCTCATTTAGATACTTTAAAAGTCACACCAGTCACAATAGCAATATTGAAGTTTTTATTTCGCAAAACATAGTATTATACATTATATTTTTTTTATATTTATTTTATAGTTTATATATAAATGAGATAAATTTGTAATACTTTATAAATTAATTATAACAAATTATATTAATTGTAAAAAATGATTATTTTTATATATTAAAAACAATATACATATATATATATATATATATCATTAGGAACAATAAAATTTATAAAAAAATATAATATATTTAATACATTTCAATTTATCCTATATATATATTCGAAATAGGTATAAAAAATGTCCACAAATATCCAAAAAATTAATGAATTCAAACTTCAAGTTCAAGTCTGCATGGATTAAGATTGTCTAATTAACCTAAAAAATTTTATAGTTAATTTTTGTACATATATATATATATATTGTATACATACTTATTTAGGAGACAGATCCAAAAAAATATTTCATATTTTTCATCATAAAATATGTTCAATAACATCACTCATTGATCTTTTTAACTGATTTTAGTTGTGTTTATTTTGAATAATAGAAGGCATAAATATTCAGATTATTATTTTATTCGCCTTTTAACATTATACATATGCAATATAGTTTTTATTTATCAAATAAGAATTCCTAATTTTAATAACAGATTATTATCAAAACATTTTAAAAGTATTATTAACATACTCAATGATTTAATGGTTCTAAAATTTGAACAAATGATAGTAGATTTAAATTAAAAAACTTTTAATTTTAACGGCTGTAACTCCATAAATTTTTATTTTTGAACATAAGCCGTAATAAGTAATAACCTATATATAATTTATATTTATATTTACCCCTATTCACAATTACCCCACTTGACCTACATTTTATTATTATTATAATAAATTATTATTTACAAGATATTAAAATTAAGTTAAAATATTTTTAATTACTTTCATAAAAAGTACCTATTTTATAAGGAAAATGCGGGCAATAGAAAAAACGCAATTTATCATAGTAATTAATATATAATAAATATTTATATATTTATGGAAAAATGTTCATATCACTAATATCATATAAACAAATTGAAGCCCTAAAATATCTGTCGCCCTGGGGCCCAAAAACCTAGTTGCGACACATGGTCCCAGTTACAAATATTATTTGATTCTTTCCCGTTACTTGCCAATAGATTGCAGGCTCAGAACCAAAATGTCTTACCTCGCAATTTTCAAAATGTTCATAAGAGCACTTTTAAATATCTAATACTTAATATTTAATTAAATACTTTAAATAAATACTTTAATTAATACTTAATATTGATTAAGAATCTTTTGATTCTGTGTAATTCATTAAATAATAATACGAATTAGTTCCTTTAAATTTCAAAATATAGCTCTCAAAAAATTATTTCAATTTAAAAAGTTCTGTATAAAACTTAAAAATATACTTTTTCATGAATTCGTTTATTGGTAATCCACGAAATAATAATTTTCCAATACCCCAGTAATGAGTAAATATGACCAATCATAACCAGGGCTGTGAATTTAATGCACTAAAAAATCATAAATTTGCAACAATATGAACAATAAAATGTTTTCTTTTATATTATAAATATTTAGAAACACAATTTAGTAATTACGTTTAGAGTTTATAGACGATATAGGTACTACATACGTACACGGTGTTGAATCATTCCTCCTGATGCATGTTGTGACGGTGGCAACAAGTAAGATCGATAAGTAAAATAAACACTATATCCCTCCCCTACCATATTTACGAGTAGACCGTTCTATCGTTGATGTTTATTGTAAATATAAACTATATTAATATAACGGATACGCATTTATTCTAAATTTATCACATTTGATTCATGAACGCAGTTGCGTAACTTGGAGGATAAATTCTGGGGGAGCAGTCTGTAGTAAATCCTTTAAAAATATTTTGCAAAAAATATATAAACAACCCCCCCCCCCTCAAATATATTTAATATTTATCAATTATAATTCATTTATTACAGTAAACAGTTGTATTTATACGCATAAATAAATTAATAGGGACTATAATATTATTAGTTAAAAAAATATTTACTTTTCATGCTTAAATAATGATAATTATTAGTTTTTGCTTCACCTAATTGCTTGATATTTACTTCATGCTTTTTAGATAAAAAAAAAAAAGTTTAATTTAGGAACCAAATAAGGCAAACTAGATTGACAGAACTGGCATTAATGCATGTGCACAAAAATATTCAAATTGATATAAATAATATAATTGATCGGTTTGCGAAAAATAAATGAAAACGAGATTTTATTATATAATTAACTTTATTAACTGTACCTATTCATTATGTGTATTTTATTATAAGAATTTTATGATTACCTATGTATATTATTTATTATTTATTCATTTTTATCATAATGTCCAATGCTTTAACAATATTAAAATTTAAATAAAAATTAAACTAAAGATACGTGTATGAAATAATGCTTTTTTACATGATTTTATTTATAATGACCATAAGCGTGAATAAAGAGGGTTGAAGAGCTAAGCCCCAACTATATCTGGAATAGCCCCCCACAAATTTGTAAAATATTCACGTCTCAGTTTAATACAGTCCCTCATTATAAAGTAAAATAGACTTCTCTTAAAGTTAACTTTAGACTTAAATTTCCCCCAAACTTTTGATAGATACACCTATAGTAATATTATTGAGTTAAAATAAGTTCACACTATCCCCCTTGAAAACAGTCTAGGGACACCTCTGTCCAAGATCTAGAAAAAAAAACAAAACAATAAGATCAGCTGAATAAGTTTCTAACCTGTGTACCTGTATCAAATATTCGTTTAATTTATCGACGTTCTATACCACTAAGCTATCTAATGGATATAATGAAATAAATGAAATTTCTCCTATTTAAATTAAACCATTCCGACATTTGTTGGATCTTTGTTTACTTTTTATACAAATGCTAACGGTGCACAGCCGAAGATTACTCATAAAAATCTATTATATAAAGGCGTAGTACTTAACTTCACATCTTACCAATTTAGGACTACTTTTAAATTACTTTTGAAATATATTTATACATTTATCAATCGTAATATTTTCATTTTATTTTAAATATTCTAAAAATTAAAAAAATTTTATATAAGGACCTACATATTACTTTTGTATTTCACATTTACATCATCTTTAAAATATCGTAAATAGATAAAACAAACAAAAATTATAAAGAAAAACATCGTGTAACTCGTTTGCGCACATTCAAAATGTCATTTACTTGAAAATGGACAACTCGTTAGCGCACATTTTAAATATTTACCTAAGAGACTTTTTTGCGCACAACGAAAACATATAGTTTTAAATTTTAACCTACAGGCTATATACCTATATACATAAATTAATATTATCGTACAGATTACACTACAAATTATGGAATACAGCAATTTTTATCTTATAATAAATATAATCGTTTATGTAGATAAAATCACGTTGGGTTTTATTTGATAAGTTTACAGTTTCACACGTTGGTGACTGTGTTGAATCGCTAGTATAGTTGTTCAGTAAAAAGTGTGGAAACGACGAAACGTGTAGGTATTTCCATGGACATCGAAATTTCTAATATTTTTGAAATACAGTGAGGAAAACGATGTTTTAGCATAGATAATAATTATCGATGCTAAATTTATAATAATTATAATTTTTTTATAAAATATCTAAAATTTAGGTAGGTGCCTACCTACTGTATAAATCTATAGTATAATCATTGATTAAAAATTAGGGAGTCAAAACGAGTTTGAACCCGGGGTAAAATCCCGTGTAACCCGCAAAATATTAAAACAGTGTTAAACCCGAATCCCGCAACCCGAAAAAAGTTAAACCCATTTTTAAACTCGTACCCGGAGCCCGGAAGAAATTTAAACCGTTTATTGACCACGTATTCCTAACCAGACAAAATGAAAACCGTGCCAAACCGGAAACCCGGCAAAAAGGGGAAACGTTTTTAAATGCGTACCTAACCCGAATTTTTTTCGAAAATTTGGATAACGTAAATCGAGTGAAAATGATGAAATACTGAAATAAAAATAAAATATTAAATAATATAATAAATAAATATAAAGCCGCGTCCACAATATGCCGAATGGTGTCGATCGACTAAGTCGAACAAGTGTGTACGTGTCGCCCGACTTTGTCGAACCATGTCGGGCCGAACCGAACGCGACCCGAATCAAGTCGGTACGGATCAAAGGAAGTCGATTCAACAATTGTAGTGTAGACGTGTCGAAAACTCGAAGCATATTGCTGGACTTTTCAGCTACAGCTAGACTGCTAAATTGATTAAAACTACAAAATAATCATTCTGTTTAGTTTTTTTTTTGCTGCGTGCACGCATAATAATATTATCATAATTTTATCGTTATTAATTTCGTTAGTAATTTTAGTTATGATGAATAGTGACGAACAAACAATATATTTTATTGATATGTACCGTGATCGGAGTGTATTGTGAGATGTAACGGATTCACAATACAAAAATAGGTATAAAAGGCATGATGAGCTAATGGAAATTGCTGTTTCTTTTGGTATTGATAAACTTGAGGTAGAAAAAATATTAAAAATTTGCTAGAGAGAGAAAGAAGGAGGACAACTCGAGAAAAACTGGGACCGGTGCAGACGAAACGTACACTAGCAAATGGTTTGCATACAAAAGTATGATGTTCTTGACCGATAAGAACAAACCAAAAAATATTCAGGACACAGAGGTAATTTGAAATTCTAAAATATTATTATTAGGGATGACCATATTATTATTTATTTATTTATTTATAATTTTAATATAATATAGAGACCAATATATCGGTATTTTCGTAATTAGGTACTAGGTAGTAGGAAATAGGTAGATAGTAGGTAGTAGATTATATAATAATTTATTTTTTTTATTTATTTATAATTACGAACTATTAGTCCAATTAACAATATACAGTAATATAGTAATAACATAATATAAGTACAATTACAAAATTACATTATATAAAATAGAAGTTATAAAAATAATACAAGATAAAACAATACTTAAATAGATTTAAAAGAAGATAAATTGTATAAATGCATGAATAATAAGTTTTTATACAATTAAGAAGAAAAAGTGTTATAATTAAATTACTTTCTATATTATATATTTTTCTCCATTCGATCATCTTTGCATAGTTAAAAAATCCTTCTCAAAATTTAACTTTCGAAAATTTCTAACCTTATTTCTTTTGTTTTTCTGAAAGTCCATATTTCTGATCCGTATAGCACCTCTGAACGTATCAAAGTTATATATATATATATATTTATATTGATTAAATGTATACCCCTTGTCGGTTTAAAATAAATACAAATGAAATTATTGTAGTGGACTGTATATATATATTTTTTTTTATTATAATTGAATAAATATTGTATAAAAAATGTAAGAGAGTAAAAGACGTTGAGACTTATAACTAAATTAATTCAGAGGTAAAAAAATAGACACAAACAACTAACAAACAAATGATAATATATTAATAATTAAAACTTGTAATATTTCCTATCATCTGATGATAGAAGTGTATACGTTTATAATGAACAATAACAACGATACAGACTAATAAATAATAATAATTTAAATATATAATACAAACAACAAATAATATTTACAGTTGGATATTTACTGACTATATATATATATATATATGGTCACTTTAAATTTTTTAATAAATATTTTAAACTAAAAATCTCTCAAACCATAGTAGCAGGTATCCACTCTTATGTCATTGTCCTGAGTTAATATTGACCCTAAGTATTTAATGTAAGAAACTCTATTGAAGATTTGGTTTTCCACCTCATACTTTTCCTTGTACTATTTATATTTCTTCTATATAATTCCCAATAATGCAAAATTATTATCTGTGTAGGCAAAAAGGCTAATTAATTGTTTGCTCTATAGGGACATTTATTTCTTTAACAATCTTCTCTAGCCTTATATTAAAGAGAATATGGTATAGTGCATCCCCTTTACACAGTCCCATTGTTTCTTTGACTGGTTCCAAAGCTCTTTTTTCTATTTAATATTTTGATCTCCTTATATATTATGGTAGCATTAACTAGTTTTACTAAGTTCTTTGGGAAATCTTTCATAATATTTATTAGACTAGGTCTATGGATCGAATTATATTATGTCTTATAGTCTACAAACTATACGCATATTTATATAATATAATATATCATATTTATATGTTTTTTAAGATTTTATCACATGCTTGAATATAATATAATTATTTATTATATAATTATATAATAATATAATACATGAATTCATGATTGACCTATTCTGCCTAAAACGACTTTGGTAATCTCTCAGTAGTTCTTACGTTGGGGTTTGATCCCTTCCAGATTACAGTGCGCCAAAATTTTGTAGCCGACGCTCAGTTATGTAATAACCCTATAATTTTTGTAGTCACGTGAGTCTTTTTTTTTATATATTAATATGGAATTCCCATCTTGTGGAATTTTTTCTTTCCAGATGTGCTTCATTAGCTTACGTATATTCGCGATTCATTTTTATTTAAAGTTTTTAAATTCTCCTTTGAAACTCATCTCACCCAGGCGATTTGTTATTCTTCAGTATTTTAATCTGTAATTCGATTTTATATTTGAGGAAGGCAGATAACATTATTGAGTTCCGTTTGCATCCAGAGGAATATCTTTAATAATTGTTCTATACAATTGAGTATATTTCCAAAAAATCTGACAATTTTATATTGATATTTTGGTAATTTTATCGTTTTTCAAATACTATGTAATCATATCTCCCACATAAACTAAAAACAACTATAGAATTATTTTATTTAAGAATTTGGTAATCAAAAAATGTCCAATGTGAATTAATTATAAATGAGTAATGAAACATGATTTAGGTAACAATCTCTTTATTAGAATACTATATTTATAATTAAACCTCAAATATTAATATTAACTGTAGTTGGAGATTCTATAGCTGGAGATTATAAAACCGATAAATGTCATTAGTAAATATTTTCACAAATAGAAATTATAATTGAATTCGAGAGTAAAAAGAATATTTTTGACGTATATTTTTACATTGTTAATCACAATACTTGTACATCACAACATTCAAAAGATGATATATAATTCAGATAACACTGTCCATTTCTATAATATTGTCCGTAGGTTAAGATGTTTTTTGGTCAAAGAGTATTCAGAATTTCGCAAAGTGCAAATAGTATACGAGCTATATATATAAACATTTTTAATAAACAAGTCGTGAAGGAAGAAATGACCCGTTAGTCACGCCTCTAAAAATAATTGAAATAAAAAAAAAAATCATAATTTAATTTATGTAACTAAAGTAAAGAAATACCCCTGGTAATTATTCTTAATTTAAAATTCACAAAACGATGAATCGAAGTTCTGACAACATGTCATATTTGATGTCATCATTAACATGCGTCATAATTTATTATGTACAGCAAATTAAACAACAATAAAATGTTAAATAGAATTTATTTCAATTGAATGTAACTGTTATACTTAACTTATATATATATACGTTAATACGTACATTATACGAGAGGTAACATGGTTAAATTATTATAAAAATAACTCGGTTAATAATGAAAATGACAAAAGTAGGTATAAATATATGATACCTACAAGTATATTACAATATTTATTATTTTAAAAATATGTATAGATAAATAATAATTACTAATATAATATAATAGTTAGTAATAATTTTCAGACTATAAGTGATATTGGTAAAAATGAATATTTTGAAAGAAAAACTTCGGTATTATCCGGTTAAATCCGTGCATATTCTCATTGTTATAGTTACATTTCTCATTGTTAGTTACATTTCAATCAAAACATGTGAAAACATGTAAGTTGCTATAAATTTTTGTATAATGGAACTCGAAAATTCATTTTCTTCAATAATATGCCTTTTTCTATTAGATATCATTCAAAAGATTTTTGCTCGGTACACTGTTCACTTATTTAATAGATCTATGAGTGAATCAGCGAAAATTTTCATGTTTCTATACGATTTTCATTTCCTAATATATATAATATAAATATTCTTTTTTTTCAATCATTATCATTAATTTTCTCAAACTACTACATACCAGAATATATGTATTGATCTGATTTTAAATGAAAATATTTCTCAAAATTCTTCGAGATAAATATTAATTTATTTCTTCTTCTTCTTCTTCTTCTCCTTCGCCTTCTCTCCCAACTATTTGGGGTCAGCCACCCTGGTCCTACACTTCCACTTAACTCTATCTCCCGCATCTTCTTCACTTACTCCCACCTTCCTCATATC
>JAIPRL010005795.1:0-30325 GCA_025469235.1 Pemphigus obesinymphae
GATGAGATCGTGGAAGGCACAAGGAACATAAATATAAATATAAAATAAATCACAAATACATAAAAATAATAATTCAACAATATAAAAATGGTAACCCTGTATGTGGCAAATGAGCAGTATCGCCACATTATATTTGTTGTTTATGATTATTATCACAGAACGCTATCATTACCATGAATATTTATAATTATTATATTTTGATAATTTAAACATTTAAGTTTTGTAAAATACCGAATTGTAAAAATCATTATTATGTTATTTTAATTTTTCTTCGGTTCTTCAAATATTAAATCAATACAATAATAAGTAGGTATATAATATGGTTTATGTTTTAAATTACATTGATATTTGAAAATAAAGCCAACCATGAAGTACCAATTTTTCATTCATTCATTAATTCGGATTGACATCTCAAATATGAATTTATTGAAACCGTTTTAAGTAAGACTGTTTACAATTTATTTATTACAAAATTTTCTCATTTTAAAAAAAATACAATATAGTAACAGGACTGAACTAAAATAATTCAATGATTAACAGTCACAGTTATAAAGAATACCTACTCATTTATCAAATGTACTTAAGTAAATACTCAAATATATTTAAAAAGTATTTGATATAATTTTCACACTTTAAAAAAAAAATTGTGAATTGTAAATCTCGTGATCATATCACAATATTGTATTATCAATAAATAATATAGGTATGTCTAAGAAAACGGTATTATATCATGGAAACAAAAATGTCAGGAAACAATATGGTAGCCTTCTATAGGCACAAATTGTATTCTCAATACGCGTTCCATGTTTTTATTTCAGTGAAACTAACATATATTAAATTGATAAATGTTAAGTAGTCGAAAACAATATTTTATGAAGTTGATAATAATATGAAAGTAATATTGTTTAACGTTCAAATGTATGACAATTGTTATTAACATATAGGTATGTAGATACTTTACAAAAAAATAATAAATATTTTAGTAAAATAAAAAACAATTTTAAGTATTTTGGTTAATGTATGTAATTAATTTAGTTATCGAAAATGCTACCACACGTAAGTGCTACTAAATATATTCTATAATATTATTGAATGGTACGGGAATGTACAATATTATTACGCTCACCCGGATACATAATAATATAGGTGTGAAAATTATTCTAAATTATATTTCTACCGACTGATGGTACTCGTGTATTGTATACTTATAAACTATTGTTGGCGCTGTCACGGTTCTTACGAAAAGGCAATTGGCCGTAACGACTCGAGGTGTGTAGGAGCAAGGTGACCAGTATTAATATATAAAGAATTAATCCAAATATAAATAAGGTATTCAATAGGTTTTAATACCAAACGTAAACAATATATATATATACAAATTAATATTCTCGAATATGAGATGGGCGCCCACTAACGGAGAGACAGACAGCTTTTAATAACACACTAGGTACTAGGAACAAATTAATAAATTAAAATATATTACGGTGGCCGCCGCCGACTCATCTACCTGACTTGATCCACGATGATACACACTGACCATTGATGATTGCCTCAGGATGAATGCTTCCCCGATTTATAATGGCATATACTGTGGTCGCAAACGATTGCTCGATCGGCACGTAGGTACGCGACCGGAGAACTATCTCGACGTATAAATACGGTATGACCTCGGCCGATGACTCGAAGGTGACACGACGCGTGGGTACTAGTTACCACGGATGAAGGCGAACTCGACCGTTATGGAAAGGCCAGAGCTGATAGAACGCACACACAAACGGTAGTTCAACGACTTCAACGTACATGGACATAAACCACGTGGTAGGTACTTTACGCCTACGATAACCGTAGGCAAAACTCACGACTCGGTAATCACCACAACAAAACGCCGCCAAGACTGGATGGCGATGGTGAGCGAACTGATAAAGGCGAGTTCGTTGGTCGGGTCACCTCGACGACACCGTGATAACGGTGGACGGGAGCGGAGTGGCAAAAAGTTTGACGACCATTGTGCTATCACACAAACTGGTTGGGTATCCAGACGGTGGCGTAAATATGCCGGTTCATACACTATAGAGAAAAAGAATAACTAATTGTAAAAAAAATGATAACTCAAATTGTTGGTACCTAACTAATAATGTGTATTGCTGTTAACAAATAATTCAATAAATAATAAGATAACACACATTAAATAAAAAATAACATTACTAATTCAAACACACACAAGTATATGGCAACAATAAGTACAATAATGGTTTTTAATAATGTATGAACCATATAATGTTTTCGAACGGACGACACGACGGTTACAACGGGTGTATATTACACAACTGACGAAAACAAAAACGATAAAAATAAAAACAAAAGTGTACTGCTGAAAATAATAATATTAATATAACAGTTTACGACAGATAAACATTAGCTTATATTATCTAATTTGTATGTGAAGATACGATAGATCGTTATAAGAACTCAAAATTGTATAGGTCCATTTCATTCGATATTTTAACGTTCAGTGATGCCAATTTTACGAAATCAGATATGCCCGGGTATACCTACATACATATTATGGTACTATACTATTATCTTTTAAAAGGTCAATAACATTGTAATAAGGGCAGAACTAACGATAGGGACAACGGCAAAAACTAGAAATATCGTAACACAGAAGAACATGAAGAAAAAAAGTTAAAAGTTCCGAATTGGGGGAGGTGACGTAACTTCATGGAGCCCCGATTTTACGTGAATTGAGAATTGTAAATAACTAAAATCGTTTTAAATTAAATATAAAAATGTCAATGATGTATTTCACTGAAGATTTTTCATAATTTAATAAATATTTAAATTAAATAAAAAGAGTAAAACATAAATTATTTATATCCACCCTCCTGTACATAAAATATGAACAAATATTACATAGGTATTTTCTTGTAGTTAAGTATACTGTCAAGTAATATTTTCTGATAATTGAAATCGATAATTAATTATAATTAGGTATCCATAATTAAAATTCTAATCTTTGCAATACACCTCACTTTGTTTATGGAATAATACGCAAAATATGTGTATAAAAATGATGGAACTTGTTGCACATTTCTGCAAAAGATACACAAACCATTGGTATTACTAAAAGTTCAAATTTTCAAAGTGAGGAGGAGTTTAAAATGAGTATTAAAATAAAATTCATGTGGTAAACAAAATGCAATTGTTCCCGGTTCTTTTTTGTGTCCTTGTGTCCTATTATTTTTCCTTCCTTTGAAAAAAGAATTAATCACGATATCGGAGTAAAAAAGGTTCTATGTCAAAATATGCATTTGATCACTAGAGCTTTTTTAATATTTATTTATGAATAATTATTTACTACGTTGAACAAATCTTCCATAATTTATATAAAAAATTAAAAAATATTTTCTTTGACAATATTACATGGAAATATATTAAATTATTATTATCTGCTTAAATAAATTTATGAAAAAAAAAAATATATGTTCAATAAATGTTTTTTTTTTTTTTATAAAGAGCCGTTCAGATTCCCAAGCTTTGAAAGAAATATTTAATTCTTCATTAGTTTAGAGGTAGCAGTTATTTTATCTATTTTATTATACATATATTTCAGTATCATCCTAGTAAGCAGATGTCACATGTGGATAGTTTATCGAGATTACCGTTAGAGGAACATATTAATGTTGATAAAGATGCTATTAATAGATTTACCTTAGCACATGAGGTGGAAATTAAAAAATATAAATTAATATTAAATTTTTAAGGAAATATTTAAAAAATCAATTTAATACTCATGATGATTGAGAATTTTTTGAAGACAGATTGGTTATAATTAAGGTATTACAAAATAAAAGTTTTAGTGTTATTACATAAAGATTATAAAGGGTAATTAGATTAGATGGTAACAAGAAATCTATACTGGTGGAAAAGTATGAATAAAAACATTGATAGGTGGATTTCTGAGTGTCAAATATGTGATGAAATATAAAAAGATCCTAAGATATTATGGTATCAAAATGAAAGGAAGTTTAACGCCCATTTCAGAGAATCCGTTTTGTTTTTTTTATTTTGAAAATAATTTTTTTTTAGTAACTCTGTATTCATATAGTAAATTTATAGATGCTAAGTTAATACAGATAATATTATGTGGGTATATAATAAAGGATTTACAGGTAATTGTTGCTTATTTTGGGTTACCAGATTAAATTGTGTTCAATAATAGTCCTCCGTTTAACTAATGGGAATTTTAAATATTTGACAAGAAAAATAATAAGATTTCAAAGATTTCGCCATATAATAGTCAATCGAATGATATAGCTGAATAAGGAGTGCAAAGTATAAAAATTTGTTTCAATAAATATTTATTAGATAGTAAGTTAGGTAGATTATCTATTAGGAGAAGATGATTAGATTTATAATAGCATATAATGCAACACTGTCTACTGTGACAGGAATTTGAACTAAGAATTGTATATTTTCTTGTAAAGTAAGACCTATGCCTAGTTCTTTAAATTCAAAGATAAGTTATATTGTTAAAAATAAATACAAAACCGGTAAAAAGGAAAAGAATAGAGTAGTATTTAATTTCAAAAATAATAAATATTATGGGAATACTATAAATATGGATAAATTTATTAAGAGGGTGAAAATATATATTAAAGAATTCATTTAAAAAGCAGGTCAAATGGTAACCAGTAAAAATTATTAAGCCGCTTAGTAAGTGGTTATACTGGATAAATATAAATATAAATATTAGTACAGATCAATGAAATTAATTAAAATAATCTAGATCTAAAGATGTAATTATTATTAACCAAAATTAACTAATAAAATAGAAATTAAAAAAAAATATTGAATAAGATACTGTGGAGATTAGATGATCAGAGAAAGCAAGAAAAATAACAAAACTAATTTTATTTTAATAAATGTGTGGAATTTTTTGAAAATTAAATTTTGAGTGTCAGTGTAGATAAGTGTTTATTTTTTGGTTGTATATTTATTAATATATTTTTTTTTTAATTGTAATTGGATTTATGTATTATTATTTTATTTTGATTTATATATATATATATATATAAGTATATGACAATATTATAAGAGGAAGATGTTATGTACAGTAAACGTAGTCTCACTGTGAACACCCTTCATAATATGATATGATAATGTATACATTTGTAATGTCGTTTTAATCAAATTTATTTAAATTATTTATGGTAAATATAAATACCATAGTACATGAAAGATTTTCATTATTTTAATTATCTAAACAGTAGTAAACACCACACTCTCAAGTTCAATACATAGAACGCTTTTACTCTATATAAATACATTTTATAATTTCATTAAGTGGGACCAACATATTAAAATAATATATGTTACATGTACAATTTTAAATTAATTTTATTGCTTTTTCCGTAAATTCAAAAGATAGACAGATACAAACATACATTTTAGGTAGAAAATTTTGAGTTTATTATTGGTATTTCATACCATACATTTTGTTTTCATATTTTATAATCTAACAATACAAAATGATAATGATACATTTATGATAATGTTTATTTTATAATTATTTTGTTTTCAATTTGTCTTCTGTAAATAATTTCAAAATATTTTTCTAAGAGTACCAACCTAATAATAATTATAACATATATCTATTTATAAATGAAATTCATAATAAACATATTTGCGTAATACGCTTTAAAAATATAATGATTATAGTATTGATTAGAAAGTTTATTGTATCATAATAAAATTATTGTATTAAAATATCATTACAAAATATATCATTGGGGTTTCAGTCACAATATCTGATGATAGAATTATTTTACTTTTAACAAATTATTTGTCCATTCTTATAAAGCCTTTTTATTCCCAAACAAAAATTAAGAGTTATAAGGTTTTATCTAATAATAACCAAATTAATAAATTTATATATTTATAATATAAGTAAAAACAATCACGGATATTTGAGCACGCGAATGAAAAAACAATATTAAAATAATATTGTAATAATAGTGGCAATTATCACACACTTAATATTATATATAAAATAATACTTATTATATCATCGCTCTTGCGGCGATTCGCGCATTCGTTATAATTTATTTCGCAATAATAATAAATAATTTTGGCGATTCGCGCACAAACTGAAATTTATTATATAAGAAAAGACGGCGGCACATTACGACCGACAACGGGTGTGGTACACTGACTGGGTAGGTACATAATCTAATTTTATATAATTTAATAATAATAATTCACAAAACAGATAATAATGTACTTATATTATTGTGTGTGCGTGTATGTGTTAATTAGGTGGCCACTGGTGATTAAAATAGACGGTTGAATTATAGCGACGGCACCGCGATATGGTTGCAGGATGTTTTTAGCATTAACAAGATTTACGGTATTTTAATGTACACAGGTCTATAACTATACCATATATAAAATAGTAGAATTGTACAAATAATATATGCTCATAAGTTACAAGAATGACAGTGCTCTATCATAGAAAGATACACGTATCATTACAAAAATATTTAATTCATTCATTACAAAATCTCTAACAATACTACGATTTGATGACCCGATCAATTTCTCTTTTCTATTAATACTATTAAGAAACTCAAAGATGAAAGTTGACTTGCTATATTTTGGAAGAAAGGAAGATACTTAGAAGAATATATGGTTCATAAAAATATATAAATACAGGAGACTGTAGAATACAACAAAATAGGGAATAAACCTATAACTAAATAAAGATCCCTGATGAGAATATCTATTGAAAAGTGATAGATACGACAATAGAATGCGTGGAAAAAGTAAAACCAATCTATATAAATTATTGGTCAATACCACGAATATAGAAGATTATAAAACTATAGCACGAAAATTTAACTACTAAAGCAACATTAGCTTTCTTGTATATGATAAATACATAACAAATAATAAATACATAAGTAAAAATAAGTAAAAAAACTTTTTTTGAAAATAACCATGTGATCAATTTGTTTGAGATATTACATTTTCACATTTATAACAGAAATGAAAAAAAATGAAATTGAAAAATTATAAATTACTTAATATATGGATATTATTTAGAAAATATGATAAATCTGAAAAGATATCACTTATGTACAATTAAAGTTCTCTAGACCTATTATAGTCAATTATGAATTCTAAAAAATACTCAAAATCTTAAAATGCATAAAATCTGATATTGTCCATAAACACTGTTTTTAAATTTAAAAACCGATTTATCATTTAATGAAATTACGTTTATATTTTGTTAGTACCTATTATTCAAAAAGATTAAAATAATCCCAAATGTGTACTTCATTTCCCCCTAGCCTGCTAAATACATAATTATAATATGAGATTATCCTGCTGAAAAATCTCATTCCACACAATATGTAGGTATCTAAAATTTATTTACCATAATATTTTGTATACATTTGAATATTTGTTATAGTGTATTGTTTAATATGTTTTAGTTCATGGTATGTGTTACGATAAAAGATTAAACATTCAAAAAGGTAAGATTTATTATAATTTAAAAAAAATAAATAAATACGTTGTCATAGACTTAGCAGCATATTTTTAGAATATACGATAGTATACAATGATATTATTTTTTGTTATTTTCTCCATAATCTAGTTCCGTCGTTGTTGCTAGAGTAGTTGCCAACAGAAACCCTACTGGTACCGTATTGAAATCAGTGAATACTAAAATACACATATTTGCATCCGTTTGAACTTACAATAATAAAGACAGAAATGCTTATGTAATTGGATCAAGTTGCCTTGGAGTTATATTTTCGACCGGAATTATTCAGCCGGTCGCAGTCGCGTCCCAAGTCTTCTTCAAAACCCGTATTTTTTTTTGATGACATATTCATTATATTCCTTTGTCATGAGAATATTATCAACCATGCCGGCGAATGTTTTTCTGTAACTTTCCGATGCCTCATGTATAAGACTTATGTATAAAACCGAAGCCTCTTCGTACAATGGACGAAGAGCAATGTAGGAAGGGAATATGCTCTATAAGGACTCTGAAACGGGTAATCTATTTATTTTGTGTAAATACTACCTAAAACATCCATAAATAGTCCAATCTATTCTCACCATCCTGAGCATCTTGCCCTTGTAGACTTCCAGGGTTGCAACTTGCTTCTCAAACCTAACCGACTAGAGCCCTATGAGTGAGACCGATTCTCGCACGCTGTTTGCCGCTGGGTCTTCTTGCTTGATGGGGGTTGCTGTACGGACCAAGCCAATATCTCAACTTTATTAGTAGTGTGAAATTCGACTATCTTGGTTTTCACACTTTGACCAAGTTAATTCACTACACCCACTTGATCACCAAGTTTAATAGAAAGGGTTACGCCCAACATAGCCGCTGTAGCTTCAGATCCTTTGCTTTTATCGAGTTAAACGAGGAGGTGTTCGTCACTATTCTACCTCAACGCTGACTACTGCATCCTCGGGGTTCACTCTGTTAGGCCCCGAAGAGCTGTGACCATGTTGACGTACTTTGAGCCTGTCGCCACTTTGTACAAAACTGCTGGGAATTTCTGCACAGCAAGTTTAGCTAAGTTAGTTGCTGATGTAAGCGTTTTCTTGGTTAGCTTATCCACCTTTTTTCTGGTTTCTATATTTTGAATCTGAATCCATCGTGTTAAGTCTGAGGCCGTGCCGGCTCCTGCGGCCTCTGTGAGCGCTTCCCGGATTTCCTCCCTAACGTTGACCGGTGTTTTCTGGATGTCTGCTATCTAAGAGCCAGTAGTTCCCAACGCATCCTTTATCTTTATGTTAGAAACTTTCATCTCATTTTCAAGTACATAGAATACCACTTCGAGGCCAACCAGAGTGATAGAAACAGATGACGAAGCCCTGACCGCTCTGACAACCCGTTATATTTTCCAGTTATAGGTTCAAGAAATCGAACACCTTATCGATCCCTTCCTTGACCCCTTCGGCATGAACTTTCTTCATCAATTCGTTCAGCCCGTCCAGGTCTGTCTTCAAATCTTTGCAAATTCTGACCTCCATTTGCTCCAGCATCACGATCAAATTCTTCGCTGGAAGTTTGCGATGTCGAAGAAGACATCTGAATGCCTAAAAAACCTGATAAGCCTTTGAGCCCCGAGAATTGAGCTCATGACAAGATGGAAATCCATCAGCCGAGGCTCCCTTTGCAACTACTACCCGCTCTTTACAACCTATCTGCGCGGGAATTCTCCAAATACTAAGGTATCGGAGAAAAATGCGTACGCAGAGTTAGTGGTCAGCCCTGTAGGCCTAAATCACCCTATAAGGTAGATACGCCATAAGTTTATAAGAACACTTGTTCTAGAAGTTTTTACGAGGCCAGAGCCCTAAGAACTAAGACCTTAGTTTTAACCGTTCTAGAAGTATGGATGGGGCGAAACTTTTGTTATGTAATACCTGGCATCATCCTCACCGCTTTACCATTGGTCTGGTTAAAATCAGCCGATATGATAGCGCGTGATAGCGATATAAATTCAAAAAACAGTATCTGGGATTTTGCACTCCCACGGTTGACTCCGATGGTCGGAGCCTGATCTCACAGCTGATGGCTATCTCGCGTGGCAATTTTGAATCGAAACGTGTTTCCACCTGATCTCGCGGAACGCCCATTTGACGTCATTCGTAAGGGCTGATAATTTTCAATTATAGGGTGACACGCGTCGCATAGACGTTCCTGGTACTCGAGTATCGTTTTGTCCAGCAGAAAGTCGGATTTATCCTAACCTATGGGGGGTATTTCGTCGAGTTACGTCGACGGGTATGACGGGGTGGCAATCTTTTCGTGTGTGTGGGGAAAGGTGGTGTTTTTAACTACTATCATTTGTTATAACCCAACGGTAATGGCCGTCGTTGCATTCGTGAATATAAACGGAAACAACAAACGGATTTTTGATGTCACGATGTGACTGTAAACTTAATTTCCGGTGGCTATAGGATCCTTATGGTTACTTAAAAAGCTCAAGAGGGGGGATTTTGGACGGTTTGACTCGAAATCGACACCAATCCGTACCCAAACTTTTTATTCGTCTTTTTTTTGTTTACGGCCTTTTAAACCACACATCCAAACATAAATGCCTCCATCCATCACGAGTTTGTGCCAATATATGCCAATCCTCATCCGGGTATATGTCTGCTACATCCTTTTTGACACAATCCACCCATCGCAATCGGGTCCTTTCTAAAGGTCTTTTCCTTCTTAGATTCTCTTGCAGTACCGTCTTTATCATAGTTTCAAGTTTTCTTCACACGTGACCTTCCCATTTCAATGTTTTCCCTTTTATCTCTTTTACTATATCCGGCTTATTGTACAGATCATATATCTCATTATTGTGTCTCTTACGCCATTCCCCTGTTTCCGGGTCAAGACAGGTTTCATATATCCTTCTTAGTATTTTCCTTTCAAAAACCCTCAGTTTAGTCCCATGACTTTTCCTTATAGTCCAACATTGCGCTACATACAGTACTATAGATTTTATTAGTTTGATGTATAGTTGGACTTTTAGTTTCTTTGAGAATGTTCTTGACTTAAATAAGTTTCCCAAAGCATAATAACATTTGTTCCAAATTTGAATTCTTTTTTAATATCTCATATTCCATATTCTTTGATTGGGTGATAATTTACACAGATATTTTAATTCTGATATTTTTTTGAAACTGTAAGACAGTACCTTTAAGGAATCTTCTGCTTGCCTTCCATCCCGTCGCCTTCTGACTTCCTTATATTCTGTTTTCTCCTCATTCATTTGCAAGCCCACTCTTTTTGTTTCTGCTTACGCATAGACTTTTCACTGTATTTATGTTATTATCTGGAAGCAGTTCTCTTCTGCATACGCTAAAAGACTTATTGATATTACATCCAGTTTCGCCCCTTCATCTGATGATATATTCATCATTCTAACTATTTTTTCCAGAATCAGATTAAAAATAATTGGAGATACCTATTGATTAGATAGGAATCTTTGGGAAACTAACCCGGGAAGAATCATGAACCTTTAGACGTGGCTAAGCCATTCCCTGTATTGATAACCATAGAATATTAAACCGTAACCACTGTTGTTGAGCTTACTACCGAGATGTTTAAATGGAGGGAAACAGTTATTTCCAAACACAGAATGAGGAACTTTTATGTCATATCTGGGACAATAAATCAGACATAATCATTTTAAAACTAAAAGATAAAACGAAATTCTATCTATTTAGGATCAAATAATACTAATTGTTTTAAATTGATCATTGGTTTTTCTTCTAGTTGAAATGACTATAGACGGATTCTGCCTGTGGATTTACAGTAAATAAATATTTAATTATAATATGTAAATAAGATATAAAATAAAAAGAACTTTTTCTGATAACATTAAGTGTTATTAACCACTTATTAAAATATGTATAATTATATATGATTATGTATTTATATTAAATGCAATAATTTTAAATTTATTTAATAAGAATAAATATTATTATTATTATATAGAATTAAATAATCCTACTTACTATTTATATAATTTACGACTATATAACTATATAATATACATTAAAAATATTACGGGACAATATTGTATTTTTGAAAAAATAGTAATTATATTTGAAGAAACAAATGTTTACCCATTTTAATAGATAAACTATTTGTGTTCTACCATGGTTCATTATTTTATATCATAATCATATTTAATTTATTTATATTTATTTTCTAAAACCCGGGTTTAAAAAAATGGCATAAAATTAAAATGTTAAGATTTTGAAGTTTTTATAAAAAAAATCACCTATACACATATATTTTCATAATTTAATGTTAAGATTTTATCAAAATTTTAATACAATATATTCAATAAGGATATCGTCTAAAATAGGAGTCTTGTTAAAAATAAAAAAACTTTTTTGGGCTATTATTTAATATTAATATTACAATGTAGATTCATATAGTAGGTATATAAAATAATATAAAAGTAGTACAATGTTTTAGAATATAATTTATTAAGTATTGTTATTTATATTTACAGAAAATCCTGGTAAGTGCACTTAAAATACATTATTATATTTTAAAGATTCACAATATATATATACTTATACTCTGTCCCAAACATGAAGACTTGCGGTCGCGGAGGGTGGGCGTGGCTTACGTGAGCCTACATCGGTGTTGTTACACTCATTTATGGAGTGGCGTATTATTTTCACATCGACCGTCAAACTTTCATACTTTCTATATAGCATTATATCGTACCGGCATATTCGTGGTGATGCGCCATTCCGTGTTTACATGAGTGCATCTTGGCCACACTATCATTTTGTAACGAGATATTCCGTGATAACCGCATTTTCTGTCTCCACCCAAGTGATAATATACGTAATTTATGTTCAGCATTTTCATAAAATTATTATTTATTACCAAATTTATATAAGAGATCGTTATCTATGCCGTAGTGTCACCTTTTTTTTTTTTAATCTATTTTTAAATTCCAATAATTTAAATATATCTTTGAAATTAAAATTTTGGAAGAATAGACTGCAGGATAAAAAATTATCTCGTCTATAGGTTTGATAATAAGTAATTATTCCAATATTCGAAAAGACTGAGTAGTAATATAAATGGTGAATTTCGTATATGTATTATCAATACTTAGTTAGACGGAGATAGCAAATATCATCACGTTCTCTTAATCTTTAATTGTATTTTCTACTTTTACGTGAAAAATATTTAGTCATAGAAGTTAGAACGAATTATATGTTTTTAAATAGAAATAAAAACGAGTAAATATTAAATTCCAAAATTTGTTGTTTTTATATTGTAAATTAAAGATAATGGTTTTCATTTCTGAGTAGAATATATTTTTTTATGGATTATTTATTTAATTATATTGTCGTATTTAGCCACTAAATATACTTGTATCATAAATATAAAATAATAATAAAAATTATTATTATATATATCAAATAACAACAGAGAAATCATGGTAAATTTTTTAACAATGGTCTAGTAAAACATGTTTTTATAATAAATTTGTTTACAGTTATTGTTCAAAATTCTATTCATTATTATTTTTGTCGAATTATCCAAATCTGAATTTAGATAATTTATTTTATATATTTAAAATATATTAGAATTTAGATAATTTAACAAAAATAATAATGATTAGAATTGTAAACAATAACTGTAAACAAATTTATCATAAAAAACATATTCTTAATCATTTTTTACTAGGTTAATTTTATTATATTTTATAAATACATTACCAATACTTATTTTTTATGTATATAAGTAATATTATTTTGCTAGGTGATTATAGGTTAATCTTCTTTTGATCAATTTTTGTTACTGATGATTTCCAAACCCAAATATTGAGTGTAAATCTTTCTCAATTAAATCATATTGTAAATATAAAACGTATATTAGATAAAGTAATTTCAAACTATGAAAATATTTCAATTAATAGGAACTTTTTACTAATAGCAAAAGTTAAAACACATTGATGTTATATTGAACTTATTATTATTATTAAGAATAAAGTAATTTAAACTTAAAATATAATTTTCATTTATTTATCAAAATGTATTACCCAAGTTTAAACTTACCTGTGGACAGTGATATAGATTTAATTTAATATTTGAATATTTTTAATTATTTACCTAATTTTTATATTTGGCAACTCCAAAAGTATTATTTTAAAAGGAAAAACAAAAATATTAATTTCAGTTTTTATATAAAATGTATTAAACAACAACAAATACATAATAATAATAATAATAATAATAATAAAGGCAATAACTATATACAACAAACTATATTACAAATTAATCAGTCAAAATCTGACTCAGATGATGACGTATTCCCCGTTATTGTCAATACACAAGGCTAAATGTTGTCTATGATTTCATCCATTATATTGTCGATACTCCATATTTTATTTTCTTCCTCTACGACATGTTTTATAAAATTACACCAATTCTCTGGAGTGATATGTTCAATAGTTTCATATAACAATTGTTTAACATCTGCCAATTTAAATGTCAAATTATTTTTTTTTTACATGGCCTTTGATTATTGCCATGCCAATTCGATTGGATTAAACTCACAATGATAGGGAGGCAATCTTAAGACAGTGTTCCCGGCGTCATTAGCCATATTGTCAATTACATATCCTTTATATCTGTCCTTAATTTGCCTTACACTTATGAGAAGTTGTCCTTTAACCATAAGTCTATCAAATGTTTCACCTTTTGATACGAGCCACGCCATATTGTCATCTTTTTTCCAATTGCTGGTTGGAATTTTTTCTGATTTGATTGAATGGTAAAGGGCATTTTCCATTACGATGACAGAATTTCGTTCAATAGATGGTAAAATATTCTTAAACCATTCTCTGAAGTTGTTGCCAATCATCTCATCGTGATAATCCATCGAATTTTTTTTAGATTCAAAGCAAAGTAAAGCATTGGGAACAAAGCCTTTCTCTGAACCAATGTGTAAAATAATCAAACGTTTCCCTTTTCCCGTTGGATTTACCGCACCCGTCGTCAGTCCATTGTTGAAAGCATAATGTTTGGATTTGACTGTGGTATTCTGCCAAAATGTATCAATGCAATCATCAGCATTTATCCATGTTTCGTCCAAGTAATAGACCGGACGATTTTGTTCACGAAATTTTCGTATGTCGTACAAATAGTTTCTTCGCCAATTAATTAAGTCTTCTCTTTCTGTCGGTACACTATTTCTCTTTCTTTTTTTATAAACAAAGTCCATTTTTTTCATTACCCTGTGTAGATTTGACCTTGACAGATTAGGAAGATGATCATCGTTATGAATTTCTTGGGATATTTTGTCAAGCGTAGGTAATTCGCGACGAAGCCAGAAAGAGTGTACTTTTTGTCATATTCCTTGTTTGTGTATGTCATCTAGTTTTTAGAATATTGACCGTGATACCCGCTGCTTGTTAGGAGAATTCACAATCCTAGTCTGCTTATATTCCGATATTGTTTTGTCAATTGTCTTTGTCCCAATACCAAATGTTTTCGAAAATTTTTTGAGCAAATCATTATATGGAATATCAGATTCCTTATTCATATGCTCCTTATAAATGTTGATCAACATTTCTCTCTGACGACTACCAACATACTAAAAAATTAAATTAAATTAAATTAATATTAATTATTAATTTTTAATATTTAATTATTAATATTATTTATTAATATATAAAATTTGGAGTATTAAAATAACTTCCTTTTACGTGGTTCCTTCATAGCCATATTTAGCTAATTTAAATATTTAAAATACAAATAACAACAATTAAGTTTATGGCCAAAACTGATTATATATTTATAAAAAAATGTAATTAAAAATTCTGTTTCTTTATCAAAAACTATAAGAATGATGACAACATTTTTATTTATTTTGTAATAATTGAAAAATTTATCAAAGATTAAACTTTAACAAAAGTATTTCCAAATTTAGAAATAGTAATGAGAATGTATTTGTGTACTGCTGTGGCAAATTGTACCAGGGAACGTTCATTTTCCATTCTAAAAAGATGACAAATGATCGTATTAATGCATTAGCTTTTGATATAAGTCTATGGCCGTTTGCAAACACGATGATATTATTGGATGTCGGAGCCATGTACACTAAATTTGAATTATTTTAATAAACTCGTTGTGCATGATCAAAATGTCGTTCCGACAATCCGATATGGGTGTAACAGTGAGATCGGTTTAATATCAATGGTGAATGATATTTTTTATCGATTAATCATACACTCGATTTTAACACCGACATCCGATAATATCGTCATCTTTTATATCAATCAAAATGCTTTACACCCTATTAACCTTATTTTTATTATGAATTGATTAGCTTTTATAAAAATTAAGTTATTCTTTTTTAGCCACGCATTGTTCAATTGTAAATAAATAATGTTCTTACTTTTCCTTTCTTGTTTTTTTTTGGTTGGTGATACAAGATCTGGAGTGACATCTTCTTCCATCTTGTTGACAAGAAAACAAAGTTAAAAAAATTCAAAACGAAATAGAAAATGTAAAATGTAAAATACAATCACAAGGACGAGGGACGCGTATTCGAGAGAACGGAGAGAGTAAACAACAATTAGGCGCGATATTGCAATTTTGTGTTTATACAACCATAACCTTACAAACCGAAACGGCAGCGGTGTAGATTGTGTATGTGTATGTGTGTCAGCTGCCTCGGTTACCGAGTTCTCTGTTTGGCCGACGTCCGAGCTCGCGGCGCACCTGACGGTAGACGATCCACTCCGATGCTAAACGTACTTAATTTGGTCGTTCGCGAACAAGTCCTCTAGTTTGGGATAGAGTATATATTCTATTTATATTACTCCTCAATTTATCTATTTCATAATATTTGACACATTGAATTCTATATAATATGTTTATTTAATTTAACTATCATTTATGATTACTTTAATTTATAATTTAAAAAAACATTAGTCAAGTTCAAAGTTTTACCACTAAACCACTAATAAAGTTATATAATTTAAAAATACTAGTTCAGTAATTTAACTGTGCATACTTCTTTAAAATTCAAATAATATTATTCAACTCGCTAGAACTTGTATTCCGTTTTACCTGTGGATTTAATAACTATCCCCAAAAGTAAGGTCTACTCAGATGAAAATGTATTTATATTTTATAAAAATAGACGTTTGCTATAGTTACTAAAATATGTTATATTGTGCTAGAGTTATACACAAGTCATAGTTTCAAGGACCTGTTTAAAATAAATTAGAAAACTTTATATATATATATATATATATATATATCAGTAGAACGACCCGGTTCAAAAAGCCGGTTAGTATAGTAGACAATTGCCAGCCAACTAATATTTAATTGGATTAGATAAGGTATAGTTATAATTCTTGAGCTATTGTAATTATTAATTAAAAGTTAAAATAAAAACAAATAGGTAGTTATAGGACTGTGTAATTAATAATAATATTGTCGTTGTTCGCCAAACGTAGTACCTGTTAGTTTTAAAATACCCATTTATATATTTGAAAAAAGAGTTTCATCACATTATTGATCAATTAAATTATTACAACAACCATAATTACACAAATAAGAGTTATTAACGACGCTGCGGCCGATCCATCGGTATTATCCGAATAATAATACAAGTATGCCAAGGTCAAGTCCATGTTACTTGAATGAGGTGATTATTATTATTATTGTCCGATTAATATATTATTCTTAAAATGTATCGTATATTTATACTATGGCAGTAGCATACAAAAAATACCATATTAAAACGCTGCATTACAAAAGAACGGAAATTGTAGATGAAATGAACATTTCACATATTATTTTAAAATATTCCAATTTTTCTTAAACATAACCCTGTGTGAAAAATCTAGTCACATAGACATTACATAGTAGTTGCACTGTGACTTGTGAAGTTTATCATTAGTTCTATGTGACTTCACTGCGACACATTCTAGACCCTTTATGCCCGGTTTTGCGAACTGGATTTAAGAAGTGCATGTGACATCACATTCGTAACTACTCTGAGACGTTAGTTAAAAACTAAAAAATAAATATTCACTGTTGCAAAAACTTGGTAGTATGTTGCTGAATTTGAACGCATGACACATGAAAATTTTACATTTCTATCTAACGCCTTAACCTACCTACCTACTAACCAAGATACAAATTTGAGTATAACTCGACTATTTAAGTAATAATTAATAATAGATATACGATTACTGGCACGGCGAAGGAAGGGAAAGGGAAATTGTTGAATAATTGCAGTGCATTTAGTAACAGCCAGAACGGGCTTGGACCGGTGGCAAAATCGGTCGTACACTAAGACATAACATACTAAAAATAACTTTTTTGGGTAGTCCAAAACCGAATTTTGGATTGTTCATAACTCAAGGAAATGTGGATCTAGCGCATCGCGATTTTGGCTACCCCCTATTTTTCTTAAAGCCCCTATCCATAGGTATACTTTGGGGTTATGGGGGACATGCCCCTCTTTGGAGAATATAAAAAAAAATGATTTTAGTATCTTATATACCAGTGTATAACACACTTAAATATCAGTCCGAGTCCAATCTGACTGTTATTGAACTCGCAGTGGTGACTCAAAAATTTCCCATTTAAAACCCATATCTGTGGGTGTCCATTGGAAATCAGGGAAGAGCATTTCCTCACTGGAGAAAAACTTTACAATGGATTATCGCTGAAACCGGTAGTTTAAAATATGAAAATATTAAAATTTATTTCAGTCTGTGTCCCCTCCCTCAGAAATAATATGATATTACAAAATACAGACTATTATATATATTATATCAATAATTATTAATATCCAATTAATAACCTTTATGTAACATTACATATTATATTCACATAGACCTCACCAGCCCAAAGTTTTAGACATCTCGCTATACGTAATATTTTCCGCCTATATTAATTATATGGCACAGAGATATCACAATGTGCCGTCACATTTGAGATCATAAACAGGCATTGCATAGATTACTACATCATTGTGCACACAGGGAAAATATACATTAATAAGCACTTGGCAGATTTTTATTTAAAAACTGATCTAAATCTTGAATAAATAATTCACTTTGATTGAGACGATCTATATAAGAAACAACATGTACCTATGGAAAAAACCCTTTATTGAATAATATTATTTGTATCTGCCAATTCTTCTAGATATTCTTTAGATAATGCTTTTTATAAATATTTTTTCAAATATTTGAAAAAATATTTGTTTTGACTAATGTTGGTTAATCACAGTTGCCAATTATTTATCTTGTGTATTACTATATTTGTATACTAGACTATTTATATATCATTTCAACTGAATTATTCACTGATGAACATATGTGTGAAGATGTTTTTTTGCGGACTACAGTTTGTGATAAGAATAGATTATTTTCTCTATATCTGTATTTCTAAAAAGATCCATTGAACTTTGAAGATTTATATGCCATGGTGAAACAGTGTTTTTATAATTTCGAGGATAAGTGAAAATAGAATGCAGAAGTCTGCACTTTTTACTATTTCCACTAAGAGAACTCAAATGGTTGGCGACCAAAACTTGTCTGTTGCTTCACATTCTCACCACTATACAGTCGATTACAGTCAAGTTTAGTGAATCGAATATTAACCCCCATATAATCTTTGGTTCTACTGCAACAACGAATTTAAAAAAAATCCTTAAATTAATAATTCTTGTATATTAGCACAAACATTATAAACTAATTTATCACAGCTATTATGTTATTGTTGTTTAACCAAATAAAATGTTCATATCAGACATTTATATAATGTACCACTAAATACAAATCAATGCTGATGATCACCAATACCAAAATATCTTGTAGTGAACAAATCTATCGGGCAAACCCTAAGATTAGAATCGATCAACAGTCACTAAAAGTGTGCCAGTCTCGCCGTATCAGGCTATTTGAGTTTTGGATCAATTTAAAAAGGAACCTAGTTCTCGTTTTGAATTTGCATATACAATTTAAACTACTCAAACATACTTTGATGGTATTAATTTGGAAACCAAAGTATACTTTTCTTTTATGCCGTTAAGAAGATATTATATATTTAATTAAGCAAGAAAAATTCAAATTGAAATATAGTGATCAAATAACTGAATCACTGTATTTGATTCCGCAAGAAGATCAAGCATTACATTTATTTTATTAATCCCAATATTATTATAATATATCTTAAAATTTTGGGAATTTAATGAAATCTAGTTTTTGACATATTTGGTTGCTCTCAGTGCTCCTATTTAGTACAGTTTAAACTTCAAACCACCAGGTGCACTTTACTTGAGAAGATTTTTGTGAAGTAGTGGTAATGTCCATTAAGTTTCATCTAAAAAGAGTAGTTGGTATCCAGATTTTAGTTAAGAATATTTATTTGGCTAATCAAATAGAAGGTATAATAAACTCTGGTTGTCTCACTACATTATTGACTGATCTGAATGCCTTTTAATATCTCTCGCCTAGTGGTTCTCTATAGATGAATGATTAATAGTTATTCCTACAACTGATATAACTGCCAATACAATGAACAGATTAAGTCATTAGAAAATCCTGGTCTGGACGGTAATAAGCACATGGTTACGAATTGGACTGTTCATAGTGTCATAAAATGTTCCTATTTTAAAATATTCAGTGCTATTAATCGCAGAAAATCTTTCTCCATAATTAGATCAAATTTATTGTCGTTCTTATATTTACCCAAGTTTCTTGATTAAATTTTTATAAATATTTTAATTTATTTTTGCCACCGTTGTACTTGACTTAGTGTTATATATGTTCCATCACCTATATATATTGCGTAATTCTACACTTCATTGAAATTAAATGTTTATTATTCTTATATAATATATAATATATAATATAATATGACTTACTGATCCAAACAATCATGAAATATTTTAATGGTTGGAATCAAAAATATTATACTTCAAAGGACAATTTTGAAAGAAACTCTTAGTAAATACTTAACTGCTGTATACTATATTATATTTTAATAAAAACATTTGTATCAAAAATTATATTTATTGACCTTCACGTGTTATATACAAATCTTCTTAAATTCAAACTTTTAAATTGTCACTTTTCTTTAATATTTGGTGAATATCTTTTGTGGAGAGGGTTATAAATAGGGGTGTTTCCAGCAAATAATTTTAATAATGAATATAATATATTATATTTATGCATTAATACTTTATTTTTTTTAAAATTAATTTAGATTTTTCTGCATATTGGAGTAAGTAATTTTTCTCAAATAATTTATATTTAGATTATTATTATAAATAATTAAAATGTATTATTCATTTTATTGTTTATCATTAATATTATATATTTATATATTTAAAATAAATTTTGTATCCGTATGTACCATGCTTTTTTTACCAAAATACCAATATTTTAAATTGTAACAATGTGAAATAATATTACCCAAATTAATATGATTCAAAAAAATTCTTCTTGTAAAAATTAATAATATTATGATAGTTTATCGAATTTATAATCATAAGAACCTACCAAAAACTTTGAAGTTATTTAAAATATATTTATAGATAATAGTGAATATTAGTACACGCTATAGACTAGGGATGGCCAGCGAGATGAGACTCGTAATCTGAAAAATATAATAATAAATATCTTATAGCAAAGAATAGAAAAAAGACACTCAATTATCTTACAAACTCATTACATATAATTGCCTCTATTATTATTATTATTATTATTATTATATATTAGATAGGTCATCATACAATAATGTCGAATACTTTGTTTGGGAAAATTTTGTCTTCATACACTACCTTCACGCAAAGGCATCAATCATTAAATTTGCAATATTAATTTTTTTTAGTAAAAGAAGATATTTTACACAAAAATTTTTTTGACCTGAACGTCAGGAAAGCTCTCAAAATTTTTTACGAAAATCTTAATTTGTTATGAAAGGTAAATACATAGTGTTAAATATGAAATAAGTCTATCTCTTTCTTGTAATAATGTGTTTAGCATTTGTAAATGATTAACACCATCTGTGAAATGTAAAATATATACTATTTAAAATCGATGTTATTTTTATTCTTGGTTTTAAGAAATACTCTAGATTGACTTAAGATCTGCAGTTTGGCCACCCCAACTATAGACATATAAAATAATTTTTATTATACTCTGTTCACTATATGATTAGTGTCGGGCAGTCAACCCGTGAGCAAGGGCGTAGCTTCATTTCAAGCTTCGGTCTCGCGTGTCACTATTTACGGGAGCACCGTATAAAAAACTAAAGTATACACATAATTTAAAATATCTACTTGGCATTTCAGAGGTGCTAATCTTTGTGGGTGAAGTGGTTACCAACACCTAACCATTGTCGGTGGTCTTATAGTGAACAGAATGTAGATGCCTAGTATAGACTACTTATTATATATCTATAGACACGTTGAAGTAGAGCGGCTATAAGACAACAGGACAATGTTTATTAAGTACTTTGATTTAAAATATACTTATACTGATAAGATACAATAGAAATATGAAAAAAAAACAAGTTCATTTTATAATTGAAAATAAATGTTTGTGCTTTGTGCTTTATATGATAAAATTTGTATTTGTATTGTAATAGACACACTTGTCTTATATAATTCCGTTCTCTGGAAATTGTCAATGGACAAGACAATTTATATTTTTTTCTTTTAGTACCTATGCAATCTATAGATAATTAAAAATTTTATAATGAGACATTGTTTGGTACAAACGACTTTAATTATTGATATAAGATATTTATTACATTATGATTTGTATACTATGCATTATTGACTTAAGATCTTTATACCATACTTTTAGACCATGGTAAAATTAAATTTATTAATTATTAAATTGAATAATCTATAATCAATTATTAAGTACATCTCTTATAATGGAATAATTGTAATAATTGAACATTGATTATATAAATTGTGCAACCAAGAAAAAAAGATATCACTTTATTTAAAGGATAATAATTTGGGAAATATTTATTTACTATGTTGTATGAGTATACGAATTATAATTTATTATATTCGGTCTGATATAATCACTATATGTAGTCGTTGAGTCCATATGAAATAAATCTTGGATGATTTCTACGACGGATGTCAAATGTACATAGTAATTTATGAAGTGCATATTTGCTGCCTTCGTCTGTTTAATTGACAACAGGAAATTTAATTTTGTAATTTTTATTTAATTTTAGATCTATCCCATCCGTCTGCAATTTTCAAACTAATTCTTCTCCAGGTTTTGCGTACCGTCCAGAGATAAATATACAATTATTTGGTATTTCAACTTTTGCCCTATTTGATTCCAGTGTCTCTATTTCCGTAATTTCTGAAGAGTTTTTGCCATTGATTAAAAATCGAGTCCCATGTTTAAACAAACAATTTCCATCCCTACCTGTAACTGGAGTTACAATTTCTATTGCGATTCGGTATAATAGTAAGACAATTATGCAACGAGTGTTCATCCCATTCACAATTTTCGATTTGAATGTGGAAAGTATTTTTCTCGTTGGTCCCCATTTACCTTCGTCAATTATAATTGATAATAATTGGTTGACCCACCGTAATGAAATTATTAATTACATGATACATCTAATCGAATTCATTTGGAAAAAATCTAACCCTTTTCAAATAGATAGTGGGGAATGTAGAAATATTATCTGCACAGATCACGCATCTATCTATTCATCACAATATGGAACCACTAGATCCACCACTTTAGAACACTGTCTTCGAGTGTTCTCAACAAACAACAATTTTTCATGTCCAGTAACGTCCATCGAATGGGAGATAAATTATCTTAATGATGACATTTACTTGTCTCAATCAATTACTAATATTTTGTATGAAAATATTATGAATTCCCAAAGAGTTACTAAGAACCAAAAAGAAAAACTTGAGAAACTTCGTCAGGATTTCATGATGTTTTTAATAATTGCACCGGTTGTAGTTTACTATAAATAACATACCGTTTTAATGTCTCTGAAGATATACGATACCTTTTTTTCGTCGTCCTGTAATAAGTCGAGAGCTCCAACGTATGCTTGATTGGGGGATAGTTGAAAGTCGTTCATTGCCCTACAGCAATCCCATTATTTGCATTGGGAACCCTTATGGTTCTATGCGTTTGTGCCTTGATGATCGCGGAATTAATCGGATAATCTTGCCAATGCGTGATTCCTTACCACTTCTGGACGAACTCCTGGATAGATTTGGCGGGGAAAATATATTTTTTAGTCTAGATTTTATCACTGGTTATTTGCAGGTTCCTTTACACGTCATCGTCCAAAAATATACCACTTTTGTGTATGAAGGATGTACATAATATTTCTGTGTCGTTATTTTTGGTTTGAACATCTCAAACACGGCATTCATTTAGTCTCTTGAAGCTGTCCTTAATGACTCCGTTGATTGTAGTGAAAATATTTTAACAGATCTTCATATCTATTCCCATGATTAATTAGTGTCTTCTATCTCATTTAAAGATTATTTGCTTTGTCTTTGAATATTATTTTGCAAAATATGCATATCAGGTATAACTCTCAAACTTTCAAAGTACCAATTTCTTCGATGGAAGATCAAATTTCTTGGCTATATAATGATTTCTTTACACATTTTTATATGTTTTTATAATCAAAATTCCATGCCATCCGCGATTTTCTTATACCTAAAAGTAGAAAAGACTATCAATTGTTCATTGGGTTTTGCAATTTTTACCAAAAGTTTTCGAGTCATTATGCCTCATCGATAGGTCCATTCATTGATACTCAGCGGATACATAAATTTTTGCTGTTGTATGAGGGACCATTTATAGTTACCCGTATATTAGGTAATAATGCATATACTGTCATCGATCCAGTTACACAACATGTCCGCGGTACGTACAATGTAATTCTTCTTTGTAAATATCAGACAGCGGAGCCTCATCCGTCTCAACAAGTGAACACTTTCGTTAAGACGTAGTTATTATTTAACGCTACAAATTATGTATATTATTGATGTCAGAAACTTACCTCTAATGTTCTAAATGTTTAAGGTTGAGCTAAGATGAAGAGTTGAAATTTAATTTTTTTAAAAATATATTTGTTAAATAATTCATAGTTTTTTTCACTTTTATATCACTTCTAATTTCTCATTTTTGATATTCACTAAATTGCTTAATTTGATTAAGTTACTTTTAATTGTCTTAACTCAAATGTTTACAATTAATATTTATAATGATTAAACTAAGTTAATACATAAAGGGTGAAATATTCTCGATAATTTAGTATACCTACATATTTTATTTGATATATAAATAAAATTATTGTAGTATAACAATAAAAAATTAAAGAAATAAAATGTATAATAATCTAAGTTTGTTTATAAACTTATTTTAATAAAAAAATATACGTAGATAGTGTAATTATAATAATAGGCATATAGATCGTAATATTGGAGCGTTTTTAATCATTCATTATTTAAGAGGACGCTTTACCAAACCGTGAACGGAACAAACACTCCACAGATGGCATTACTTTTCATATCACCGCGGCGGCGTTGGTTCATAGCCACACCCCTATAGCAGCGCTTTGCGGTCGCGTGTATAATCTGACGAGAGCGCATTTTATTCTTTCTTCGACTACGGACTGTCGCGTTACCGTACAAAAGTACGTAAACGAGATTACACGCTACGGCCACATACCCGCGCCATACTATTACGTAAATTTACGCGCTTTATAAACGCCTTATACCTAATAGTTCCACGTACCTACGCAATTCTTACCTATTATAAGTGATTGTTTATTTAAATTATTCTTAAACTTATGGAATTAAATATTACTTTTCAATCGTAACTAAAGTTTATAATATTAGATAGGTATATTAAATTATCAATATGTAAATTATAATAATGATAAAACTAGTATTTTAAACATGTTTGTCTTATTTAATAAATAAATAAATATATGTTTACATATCCATTTAAAACCTATGTTCTATAATAATAATAGTTAAAAATTTAAAATAATAATAATTTGAAGTTTAGTTTAGTTTAATTATATGAAGGATCTAATATATCACTTTTTAGCATACATTTGCTAAAATTGTGAATCGACTGTAATTCCAACAATAAACATTCTGAAATATTGAAATATTAATAGATATCTATAATTACCTAATAAATATTTATTATTATACAAGTAGTTATAAGTATTAATTACAATATATTATATCCACAATCTAAAATTAAAAGCCAAATAACTTGAAAAAAAATCGATTTTTCCAATACTTGAATTAATAAATACTAAAACGTTAAAAATTTTACAATTTGACAATTTTTTTTTTAAATGTATATGTTTTTAATTCTAAAACTGACAGTGAAAACAAATTTGGACTATCCTTCTTATAATGGAAATTATAACCAACATTTTTCGAAAATGTTGTATTGCCTTGTTAAAATAATTCATTTTTACAACAAAAATTACTCTTTTTTTTAGAAATGTGGTGTTTTTAATTTTGAAGTTTTTTTATTGATGTAAAATTTTTCCGTTTTGATTTAGTTCAGATCTTATAGCGGTTTAAAGTTTTCAGATATATACGTACACACGTGGCGCTTTAGGTCTTTAGCCCATGATACAATAGGCGTGTCGTATAGTAGGTAGGTACTGCGATAGTTGATCAATTTTATCGGTAGGTACCGTGCCAATCTATTTTTTTCATATTTTTTTATTTATGTAGTGACCGAATGAAATACACCTAATAAACCTAATTATTTCATACCAATAGCCAAACTAGCATTTATAACAGCTTTGTTAATTTCCAAATTATTATTATTTTTGATTTCTCCGAATTTATAGTACCTTTCATTTTTATAGGTAGGTAATTGATATTATTAATTATTAGGGTTCGGATTTATACGTAATATAATTTATAAAATAATATTTTATAATATTATTGCATGTTTTTAACAATGTATGAAAAATGTACTGCATTTTTAATTATAATATAATACTTACACATGCTGAGGTTCAATGTTGTCGAATTCAGGTGACAATATTGTAGGAGGCAGTGAATTCGACATATTATGTCTAAAATGTATTAATATAACAAAAAATTTAAATAGTTAAATATATTTATTTTTAAAAATAATTATAATTACCTCTCAGTTTTGTTTTGATTAAGTAAACGCCCAGCTATTCTCTTTCTGGCGTTTACTTTCGATTTCGAAAGAATTGACCCTTTTTTGTTTGCCATAATAATATTATTATAACATTTATAGTAAAAACTAAAAGTAATAAATGTAATATGCGTATTGTATAATAATTATGTAAAATATAACTGTGGTAATTCACTAGATGTTGACTGGTCAAGAGTTTAGTATAAACAAACATATTGATCGAGGAATTATTTATCACGAATATAGAATATTGACTAGTATTTTATAAATAGAATAAGTGTATAATGTATATATAGCCTGACATGGTCCGTGATCACCACGTGTACCAATAGGTACAATATTGACACAATGAAACACACAATATAAAATATTTAAATATCATATACTAGGTAGATACTTCCACATATAATACCTATTTTAAGCGCTTGATTACTTAAAATTAAAATCAAAAGACCTGAAAATGTAATACTCGCAATTCGCATAATGTATTATATAGGTATGTTACGTATATTTTTATTTATAACGTACAATCATGTTCTGAATATTTGAATAATTTGCTTAGACATTTTTTATAAATTATATTTATACAATTTTATATTAGGTACATTTATCAAATTTTGTGCGCCGCCGTTTTGCTCAAAAATGTATAGATACGAATGTACGATATTCTTTTTACCATTATATCCATTTCCATTTTCCACTAAAACGAAATTTACTATCTTCATATAATAATATATTATTATTATCATTATTTTACGTGTCTAGAAAAAACTGATGAACTGATTAGGTACTCATTTTTTATTTATTTATTTTTATTATTATTACCTATTATTACCTACCGTGAGTTTATAATAATATACATCACTACATTTAGTTATTATAGGTACTTTCTAGCGAAATATGAATAAACTCTATAAATAGATTATAACTATAATGTACCTAATAATTATTAATTAAGGAATATAGTAATGTATTATAATAATTATAATTTTTTAGATTTTATTAGTATTTATATATATACACAATTGTCGTAATATAAAACGTAAATATAAAAATATTACGTATGTAGTAACATCAATAAATTACGTAGGTACTAGGTACTATAAATACTACAAACCTATATAAAAGGTATTTAATTTTTGCCTCTCATGATCGATTTGTATCGGAGACCTGATAACATAGATAAGTATATTGCAAGGTGGATCCACCTTGGTATATTGTATAGATGGGCTACTCAATGTTAAATTATGGGACCGCGATAATCATGCCACTGTGGTTGTGAAAATAACTAAAACAGTGTAGCCAGTCGTACATTTAGAAATGTGCGTTTTTTTTCTTTACTGTATGTAAATAATTACTTATTTGGCATATTAAAATGCGATAATTATTTTAAAGGTATAAATAAACATTTTAAGTTTCTTTTAAAGAAAATATTTTTTTACTGAACAAGAAAATAATAACAATATTTTTTATTGTACAAGAATATAATAACAAAATTTTTATTATACATATAAAATAACTAACAAACTAAAAACTAAATACAAATTAAAAAATTAACAAAATCATCAATATAAAATAAGTACATGGTTTTTAATTTTTACAAAAATGTGTTTGATGGCAACATATGTTTCAAAATATTGAGTTATTAAATATTCTCATTTCTTTTTACAAATTAGCATATTTATATTCTTTAAAGCATATTTCTTTTTAGTCAAATATTACAATATTCATATATTTTTATATGTTGTTTGAAATACATATTTTTTTGGAGATTTGGATTTATATTTATTATACATGTTTAATATTATGGAATTCGACTGTTATAAACTTCTATTATGACAGTTTTGTCAAAAAAGTTTTAAAAAAATGTATCATTAAAATACTAATAGGTTGTTTAAAAATAGTTTTAAAAATATATTGGTCATAGATAATAATAATTACATTTATAATTTAAGTTTAAAAAATGGTATCTTCCCTGAAATATGGAAACTAGTAGTTATTAAACCACTTTTTAAAACAGGAGATAAATTATAAAAATAATAAAAAATAGATAAGTATACAAAAAAAAAAAATTGTTCAATAGATATATACTCAAGTTAAATTACACTAAAGTATATTACGTTATTATTTTTTTTTTGCTATGTTTAAGGTACCATGAATTTTTTTTATTGGTTCTGTTTCTAGTTGCTGAATTTTACGTTTTTCAAGCAAAATACGATTAATTTCAGTGCAATAATGATTTATCATTCATTTTACTACAAATGAAATTATTTTTGAAGGAAAAATGTCATTGTGTTTAGGAAAAGTTAAAACATTATTAAAATTCTAAATATTGGAAACGTCATGATAAACCTTCAAGAACATTTTCATGGCACACTATGGACATTTTTTTACCTACATAAGAAATTATTTGTTGTACAATTGATTGAAATGATAAAAATGGAATGATTTACGGTTAAATTGATATTCTCGTGCATTTTTTGTACAAAGTTCGTTAAGGCAATATTTACAATTTTAAAAATAATTTTGTTAAGTTTTTTCGTAATATAACCAGCTGTATAAGTTTGTGTTTGTACACGTATAAAAGCTATGGTTGATGACATTTGATGAATAGTTGGAGGTAAATCAGCAGCAACAGTTGGAGTTGTGCTGTATTGTAAAGTTTGAGCCTTATCAAATAAATTTTTATATGATGTGAGACTACCTTCGGTGAAGTCTTCCTCACAATTAGCACCCGGCGAATGTGGTGAAACCAAATTGTTTAAAACTAATGTTTTTTATGCCGAAACAAACCCATTACAATTTGGAATTCTTGATCCAATTGTCCGAATAGCACCAAAAGAGTTTTCCAGGGAATCTTGGTTTAAGTGGCGCGGTAGAAAAGAATGAATGCCTTGCGAATCCAATACTTTTTGAAGTGTTTGAAAAGCTAAAAAAAAAAACATTTTATTATTATAAATCATTAATTTAATTAATTATGAAAATCCAAACCTTTAATAGATGATATCCAATTTTTAACTGTTGGAACTGTTGTAATTTTCCCATTTTCGTCAACAAATCTCATGGTGCGAAGTATCTTTATACTGTACGCCCAGAGTTCGTGATGAGGAGACTTTTTTTTTTTAGAGCTACACGATATGTTTTCCCATCTACAATTTTGTCGAAACTTCCGTTTAGCGAATCAAACAACTTGTCAAAAAAAAGACATTGCAGCTGTGTCTTTAGTAGTGATGGGCACTACCGACTAATGACTACCGACTAAGTCGGTAGTAGTGAATAAGTAAATTATTCAACTAACAACAACAAATTAGTCGACTAATGACTAATGACTAATGACTAAATATTAGTCGACTAATGATTAAATGACTAAATGACTAAATATTAGTCGACTAATGATGAAATGACTAAATGACTAAATATTAGTCGACTAATGACTAATGACTAAATATTAGTCGACTAATGATGAAATGACTAAATGACTAAATATTAGTCGAATAACGGCCAAATTAGTTGACTTACGATATATGAGTAAATTAGTCGATTTATGACTAAATAACTAAATA
>JAIPRL010005796.1:0-30308 GCA_025469235.1 Pemphigus obesinymphae
AGTTAAATAGGTACCTAAAAAATATTACTCTAAAATTAATAATGATACTATGATAGGTAATATCTTATGCCAAAAATGATGATAAAATACAATTGAGGAGCTGAATTTTTTAACTATTATATCTAATCGGCTGAATATTTATTACCTATAATATTATAACATAAAATATATTACCAACCTGTGGAATGATATATTAGATCCATCTAGTTTTGCCTTGCTGTAGTTTTGTGGACATGTCGCAATAGTGAAACAAGAACCGCCAATTAGTACAATAGTCTTAAACGTCCAAAATATGATTTAAAAATTTCAATTTATGATAAATTTAGGAACTTTTTCCTGTTTACTTATGTAAAAAATTGAAATTATATTTTAAATAGTTTGGACAGAACTAAATATAATTGTGATAATCTTAAAAAGTCAGCTCATGAATATTATTTAAAGCATCGCAAGCATAAAAAATAAACATATCCATAATATAATCTATAAATAAATTAAAAATTAAAAAAAGAATTACTTATTATTATGAGAACAATATATAAAAAGGAAATATACCTTCAGTTTGACATAGTAGTTGTCTCTTATTTAGGGTATATAACTAACTTGTTGGTAATTCATTTTCTCAATACTTTTTAACCACCTTAATGCCTGCTAAACACATACACATACACACACTATCTCACACAAAGGGCCCAAGTTTTCCTCGGTGACCCTGGTTAAGATCTCTACGGCTCTATTTAAAGTATTCAATTTGTTATAAACGGTATGGTAACTGGTAGTTGTTTACATATATATTAGGTATTACTATATAGAAAGTATACTGTACTGTTTACTATCCAAAAATCTTTAATTGTAGGTAGGTAAGTACTTATTGTATAAAACATAAATAAATATTATATTCTATAAAATACTTGATGGATTTATGATTTATTTATAAAGGTACCTCAACTCTACCCATCCACCCACCATCCAAAATAATATACTGAGGCGTGCCACCCCGTGAAAATAATGTACTCGGTACCATTGATGCACACACATACATGTCATATAGACACACAATTTTGTACACATAGATCCTAGTTTTCCTTTGCGATCCCAGTTAGGACCTTTAGGGCTCTATTTACAACACTCGTGTATGCAGACTTTAGGGCTTGGTAATTGCTCTAAATTTGGTGTTCTTAGTTCTCCACTTGTATTATATTAATATTTATTATTTTATAATGTAATTTTATGTTTCTATGACTTTATTTTTATTGTGCACATTCTGTACATAATAAAGATAATTAATACATTTATGATAATGTAATGTAAATAATTGTATTTAAGTTATTATTTGTAAATAATTGTATTTATGTTATTATTTGTGAAAATAAAATTATTCGTTTACTCATTTGTTGTTTTATTTTAATTTGGTATCCTTATTCTATGATCTTGAGATGATAATAATGATTTACGAAATATTTTGTATCAATAATGATAATAAAAACAACAACAATAAATCGATATTAATATCGATTATTTCCGCTATCGATTGTATACGATATCGATTATACGCACTATCGATGTTTAGTACTGAAGTAAATCAATCGCTTCGCTATAGTGTTACAACGGTATCAAAAAATCGGTAGAGTCGGCATTCTAGGTATCCTTATTCTATGGGGTAATATACCTATTATTATTTTCTTATGCTGGTTGTGCATTTGCGAAGTTGCGATCCAATGTAATTTTATTCTTAATATACGATTTACTCTTTTTATTATACAGTGAAACCTCTATTAATGGATACCTCTCAATAGTGGACCCTTCCCAATAGTGGACACTTTTAAATTCCCCGGCAAAAATGTATGCACATAATAGGAGTTCTAACCTCTTAATAGTGGACACTCCTAATAGTGGACGTGGACACTAAAAACTGGTACCAAAATTAAAAATTACCTCTCATAAATGGACACAATACATGAATATATCGAAAACGTTAAGTAATAAAAATATTATATTTATCTGTTATACATTTCGTCCATACGATTACTTCGTTATATTTTATCTAGAGTTGATTAGAATGTAGAAAACAAATCTATAAACGTTTTAGATGCAATTTTTTGAATAAAGTCCACATTAAAGAGTATAAAACCAGAGACAGTCAAAAATTGTTTTAAAAAGTTGGTATTTTTTTCGTCCGATACAGCGGAATATGTAATGGAACATGACAATGTTGCAAATTTGAACATATTCTCAGAACTTGTAGCGAGTACTGTTGAAATTGAGGACTATATTTCTATAGATAATAATATCCTTACAGAAGACAATACATTAATAATATCAGATATAGTCAATTGTAATCTAGATAATTTGAGAGAAAAAGAAACCGAATAACCCGAAGAACAAGAAGAACAAGAACAAAAAGAAGAATACGAGTCGATATACAATCCAACGTTTGAAGAAGTTTGGAAAACAATAAATAATTTAAAAACATATTTTAAAAATAAAGAAGATGAGATCGCATTATCAATGGTAGCCAATTTACAAATTCATAGTGAAGAGCAGAAAAAATTTACACAAAAAAATGATTACCGATTTTTTTAATTGTACTTAATCATAAAACATTTTTATACTCATTTTTTAACATTTAGATACCTATAAAATAATAAATAATAAATTAATATAATACATATAAATATTTAATATATTATAACATTTAATACATATAAATGATAAATTAATATTCCAATGTATATGTTCATGTATAATTCTCATTAGCATAATACAATTCTCTAGAGCAGCGTTTCCCTATAGTGGACATTTTTTAATTCCCCATGGCTGTCCAATATATAGAGGTTTCACTGTATTTAAAAAAAAAAATTTTAAAAAAAATACGTTTTGTAGGATACGGCTTGTATATAATATAATTTTTTTTTCAAATTATTTCTAGTATACATTTGGGTTTAAATATATTTGGATTTTCCAATATATATATATATATATATATATACCTACTATATACACACCATATGTATTGCTGTAGTTTTGTACACCCCGTAAACCTATATACTACTGATATATATATATATATATATATATATATGTACGCATTCAGTATATACATTACATATTATATGTACATATACTTATAATACGATCTCATTTCCCAAGCTCAGCTCTTATCATCAGCTCACGAATAACATTAGGCCCCCGTCTCGTTACGTATTCATTTATTTTATTGTCGTCGTCGTCGTACAATATAATAATATATAAGTACGTGTATACCGCGCGGTCGTCGCACCGTTCGTCTCATTAAATTGACGTCTCTGTTTGCGGCGTGCGTCGTGACGTATTCGCTCCCTTATATATATATATATATATATATGTATACACGCGCACCGTATAATCGCCACTGCTCGCCACTAACCATGTGGCCGTCGTCCGTTTTCTTTTTCCGTCCCGCAGTGTCCATGAAAAAAGGCATCGCCCCTTAATTGGGTTCGCCTGGTCGTGTATAAGCACATAATATATATATATATATATATACCTATATAGGTATATACAACGTGATCCAAATGCGGATCAATATTATTATTATATAATAATAATGTATTGTCATACATGTAAGTTTATATACCTACTGTATATAGTATTGCCGTGGAATTATCGTTATAATAATGCGATAGGTATCGTATAAAGTACCAACCTGTTGTGCACATGTATGCGGAAAAAACAAAAAAAAAAAAAAATCCAAAATCCAAAATAATCCAACGTTATAAATTATTAAGACTGCCGTGCATGAAATAAATTCCCGAAAACGACGAATTTATTAATTTTAATTGACAATAATTTATAATCAATAATAATATATTACCTATAAAATATGTCTGCGTAGATTTTTACGATCATTATAATATTATAATACGTGTATACGTATATATTATAATATATACCTACTTATTGTTTATCGTCGACGGCGTATATTATTATTGTTTATTATAATATCGGTATAGGTACTTCAATAATTCATTTTTCGACCTAAATCGCCCGACAAGTATTTATTTTAATGAATACGTATATTCTTTAAATCAAAACTCGTATATAATACAATATATTATATATACTCAATGACAGTATATAGTTGTGGTTTATACGTATATCATCAAAAGTATAGGGGGCTGGAATCTTACGTTTTGTCCGGTTCCGGTTTAATCAGAATAAACATTTTATGGTTTTTGGTTCGAGTTCCGGTTATAGAACAAGGTTTTAAATATGTTTAAAACAACATTAACTGATACAAAACGGTATCGGTTTATATATTATATAGGTGTTAATCAATTTTAAAACAGGTTGTTTTTCATTCGGTTCCAATATCCTTTCATATCTAAAATCCATTAATTAATTTATTTATTTATTTACTTAAACACAGTACAGGTAGAACCTTTAGTTAACGTAGCTATTACAGTATAGTAACAATTTGATTTGGCATTCTTTGAGATCCATTTGGAAAAATGTTTAGGATTAGACTACTGTTCATACTGCTGGACAACGTTTGTAAATGTTGATTTGGATTTCTTAACCATTTATACTATATCTAAAATAATCTAAAACTCTATGTTGATTGTAAAATTCTATATTAATTCTAACCATGTATACCCCGACAATGTATTCATCGATAAATCGTACCTACTATCAGTACAATAAGGTTGCTAATCAAAATATAAAATATCTAAAGTTAACTTTAAAAATATCTTCCTAATCTCTTTATTTGTTACTATTAATTAAATAATATAGTAGACATATTTTCACCACAGACGAGAAATAATTAAAAGTTATTAAATTTAATTAACTTATATTAACTTCAATAAATCGTTTTGTTTTGGGCCTTATATTGCAGTAGGTATAGGTACTAATAGTGCGAAACGCGTATTAGGTACCTATAACTATTAATATTGTATCTTGTAGGAGCAATAGTACATTAAATGTTCTGAAAATTCTTCTTTTTTGTTCCTGCGTAATTATTTGGGTTTAATTTTTTTACACAGGACACCCAGTGAGTCTATAATACTCATTTATCGACTGTATGATCAACTTCCTAGACTAGTTTCGGCGGTATCCGTTTATATAGACAGTCCAAGGCCGTATTTGAAGGGGGGATCCATGGGGTCTGAACCCCTTCCAAAATTTCTCTAACATTTGATAAATTATTTATGTAAACTATATTAGCTTTTAGTATAAATATCAATATTTTTAATCATAACCGATCGATTAATGAACCACATAAAGTAATTTAAATGCAACCAGGCTCTAAAATATTCTGATTTCGTAATACACATTTAATAAATTTTTTTTTCTTTGAATGACCTTTTTTATTTTAATCATCAAAATTATAATACGTATGTAAAAATGTAGAATTGCCTAATTTGATTAACACACTGCAGGTTAATTTCGTATTACATAAAGTGTGTCGCACTACATATAATTTCAGGGGCTGAATGCAACAGTAAAGCATGTCAAAACCATAATTTAGGTGTCATAATCATACCTATAATCATATAGAAGGAGGTATGCGGAAAAACATTGATGCAACTATAAAAAGCTAGTATTGTCTCAGGCAATATTATAAAGATAATTTTATTTTTAATTATTAATTTTTGAACTTGCTAAAAATAAGTACCTAATCATATTTTTTTTTTTATTATATTGAATAGGGCATAGTTAAATATAATTTTTTTACGTAGTTCTCTGTGAGGAGTATAAAAAACCCTATTTATGTAGATCGTTGATTGAGTCGTTCGTAAATATTTTGAAAACTACCTCTATTTTTTTTATAGATTTTTTACTTTTTAAATATTTATTCATTAAATCAGTTATATTTTAGTTGACCAAATATTAGAATATTGGATATAAAAATAAAAATAAATTATATTAAAAGATAATTTATTGATAAATTCAAATCTGTTTTCAAAATCTATAAACCCGGTCAATCGCTATGTTCGATAGAAAAAACACAAATTCAATACGTACTGAAATATTATAAAATATATTTTGGACCACCTCCGAAAATAAAATCTAAATACGGCCTTGATAGTCACCGCGGGGAACGTATATTAATATAATGTATAATACAATATGTACTTTGGAAAAAATGGTCTGCCGTGGAGATGGTGACAAAAGACGCAAAAATATTTTATGAGGACGTCCGGATAATCGGGGCTAAATAGAATTTACTGCGAATAATAGTAATAATAGTTATTATATTATATATTTCGTTGTAGATTTTTTTCCGCTTCTCCTCACAATTAACTCGTAAAAGAATTCGTATTTGGTGCGTTTATACGAATAGTGTATATTATATTATTATAAATACGTATAGGTACAATATTATACAGGCAGGTACGTGACTTGTGTATTGTACTGCAGGGTTAACCTGTACCTATATAAAATATATTATTATATCCATTGTCCGGCAACGAGGTATTATTAGTCTAGTTTTGAGCGATTCGCACCTGATCGAGGAAAAAAAAAAACGTATATTTTTTTACTTTTCGTTTGTTTCCTTTCGCTTTTCAAATCCAATTCGATACGATCCGAACCCTTACAAAAAAAAAAAAAAAAAAAAACCGGAAGTACGACCTTCCGGCATGGATCCTTCAATTTGTCTTATGTATGGTGCGATAAAAAAAAAAAAAAAAAATAACAAATAACAAGCCTGCTATACCTCTTCTCAACCTCCTTACTATAGGTACATTATTATATATCATTATCACATTATATTATTATATTTTATATTGTCGTTCGTTTATCGATGAATGGGAGTGGTTTTTTTAAACTTTTCAAACATCATTTACAACTATATATATTAGGCATATATTATAGTGTACACAACATAATGATGTCGGAGGAATAACGTATAGTATATATTACCGTACAATAATATATAATGCGCGTACAATACGATATGTGTGTATGCCATTAAGCACATTTATACACCCTCGGGGGGGGCGTTTATCGGAAATTATCGTATATTACTTTGGTCGCGAGCGCGCGCGCGCCCACGTTATAAATATATTTACACACAATCGGATTTAACGATCGGCACTTTAGGTCTGTCCCCGGCAGAAGATATCCGAAAATTAATAACTAGCAATTTAACAGCGCGAGCAACACATATTATATAATATATACGCCGTTGAAAAATCGGAGACGTATCATTAGGTCCGCCTGCGATGATTGCAGCAGCCAGGACCAGGACGATAATACAATTTATTGTCTACCTTTTTTGGTGTGCGAATCATCGATAAAGCGTACGGGCCGATACTGTTTCTGCAGCAGTTCGTGTAATGTGTTTTCGAAGAATCTAGGAAAAAAAAGCAAAAGAAAAAAAAGCGAGGAAAAAAACGCAACGGAAAAAAAAGCAAAGGTAAAAAACGCAACCGGAAAAAAAAAGCAGAAGAAAAAAATGCAATTTATATATTTACCTGGTACATATTATGTTGTAAATACTTATAAAATAAGACGGTGACAGTTAAATATTGAAGTACTCAGTTTTTATTATGGGGATTATACAATAATGAAAAAAAAAGCAATTGTATAGTTGTTATTATCATTAATTTAAAAATGATGTTACAAAATAATAATAATAAATTTTACAGGGGGGGTCCAGGGGTACAGAACCCACTCAGAACCAATAAAATTTTGATTCTTAAATAGGTAGGTACCTTTAATTAATATAATAAGTGTTATATATATCACGAAAATACCTAATATACTTGACAGTTACTTTTTTATTTTATAAGTATTTATTATAATGTAGGTACTTATAAAATATTGCATTTTTTCTTTTGTTTTTTTTTCGGTTGCTTTTTTTACCTTTGCTTTATTTTCTATTGCGTTTTTTTCCTCGCTTTTTTTTCTTTTGCTATTTTTTCCTGATACCGTTTTCGAAATTTCACTCCGCGAAGTTATTACGGGGAGAATGCGTGAAAATGTCGGTCAGTATGGCGGCAATGCGGATGTTACTGTGGTATAAGTCACGCACGTTTAGATAAAACTGTGATATACGTAGGCATATGGTTAAAATTCCGACGACCTTTACGGGAGGATACATCCATTTTGGAAATATTAGAATAGGTACGTTCACCCTCCATAACTACAACTTCTCTCTTGGTACCGCAGAGTAAAAATGTACACAAAATATGATATGAATATATTGCATTATGCCGTAGTGTAGAATTTTTTTAGTTAAAATTTATTTTTGTTTTTTTATTTTTTTTTAAATTTCACGATTTTTAATCACAGATTTTCGGCTTTAAAAAAAAATTATATATTAAAAAACTGCAAGCTCGAGCCCGCAAATATTCTCATATTTCATATTTAGTTTTTGCATAAATTTTGATTCTGCGATTACACAGAGAAAAATTGTTTTTTGAAGACTTTAAAAGAGTCAAATTGTTGGATTTTAATTTTTCTTAAAAGTTCATAAAAATAGCCTACACAAAACTCCACGAAAATCGGGTGTGTAACGTCTTAAGTAAAAGTTTATATTTTACTATGAAAAACCTAAAATTCGGCACCCAGTAATTAAATTACCAGTTGAATTTTTCTCTCCAAAATTGCCGATATTATTTTTTCATGCGCAACGTTATGACGTTGTTTAAGTTAAGTTAAGGTTATTTTGTTATATTTCAATTTAGTGTTGTTAAAAATATAAAATAAAATGTAAAGATTTTGAATAGGTATGTACCTATTCAAAATCAAATTTATTTAATTAGAAAAAAAAAGAAGAAAATTTAAGTATTTGAATAAAAATATTGAAATATTGTTTTCTTTATCGAATAAGCACAATTATTTTTAAATATAAAATAAAAAATTTTAAGCACAATAATTCAATATTTAACTAAAATTATGATGAATTATACAAAATGAGTCCAGTTTGAGTTTAGGAGTAAAAAGGTTTTTGATGAAACTCTAACTAATAAGTAGCACCCACATATGCGATGTCCGTCTAACCAATTGATAATTTACGAAATTTACATCCAGCATTCTTACCACGACTTCGTCATTTCTAATATTAGAGTAAATTTACTTAATACCAAATTTATAGACGAGATGATGTAATAGTCTTTTTTTTTAAATTTTAATTTTAAAGATAAATATATCTATTTATAATGACTGGAATTTCATAATAGTTGTATCTATCTCTTAACACAATTAAAATGTCGAAAAAATAGCTCTGATACGTCATTGATAATGATTTCATCTATACATTTGTTAATAAATAAATATACTCTAATATTAGGAATTATGAAGTTGTGATAAGAATGCTGGATATAAATTTCGTATATTATTAGTTGGTTACAAAGTGATAACAAATACGAGTGTTACATCCTCTTAAGCGTAAAGGAAAACTATATTTTATAGCGGAAAATTGAAAATAAATAATTGTTATGGTAACCAATTATTATTTTAAATTACCTAACTATTTAAAGGTTAAAGGTGACTTTTTAAAAATATTCTTCTTCTTCTCCTTCGCCTTCTCTCCCAACTATTTGGGGTCGGCCACCCTGGTCCTAAACTTCCACTTAACTCTATCTCCCGCATCTTCTTCACTTACTCCCACCTTCCTCATATCACTCGCCATTACATCCCCCGATCTCTTTTTCGGTCTTCCCCTCCCCCTTTTACCAACAATATTCATTTCCCTTACTAATCTTACTGCCTCAGTCTCTTCCCTCCTTAATACATGCCCGAGCCATCTAAAAAACTTTTTAAAAATAATATTAAATATTAATTAATTTTTGGCAAACGTTGCTCAGAATCGTGTTTAGAATGCGATGATCTATCTTTGTATTAAAATCTAAAATAATAATAATACCATACTATCCTGACGGAGAACCCAAAGAGGGTCGATGAACAAACTTCCACCATCTCTATCTGACAGATTTTTAAATTGCAGCACGCTAAATTATATTATTTAAGACACAGAAATATAGCTGAGTATGTACCTACGTATTAGTAAATTATTAAAATATAAATAATGTTATTTCGTTAAATTAATTGTAGTATTCAGATAAACAATATAACATTTTGTATTAGATACTCGTATATAGTTTATTGAAAGATGTATATCTGAAATTATATATTTATATCCTTTTTTAATACTACTATACATTTTTTAGATTAATTATAACAACTGCACGCGTGTTAATTATAATTTTCGTTTTATGACCTTTTTTCGTTTTTATTTTATTGTTTGTCTTGTTTTTTCCTTTTTGTATAAAATTGTTTGTAATATTTTCGAACCCGATTGCGTTCAGAATATAGTTTTCTAAACATATTTTAGCCACCCGATTACGTCTAAATGAATTTCGTTTCATTTATTTTATGCGTTTCAATTTTCGAAACAATTTTGTTATGTAATATGTAATATGTTCAATTTTTATTTATTTTCATGGAATATATTTTTTTAAACACAATGTCAATTTTTTGGGTGGACTCTTCCGATCAAACGAGTCGTTGAAATCGCGTTCACAGTATACTGTCAGACTTTTTCAATAGGTAGGTTAATACTATAATATAATCTCGTTTACTTCAATTTTGTATATTATATATTATATTTTCTATTATAGCTGAATGTAGATCCATGTATAAAGATCGGTTTGTAAACTGCAAATAGGTACATACCTATATAGGTACCTATATTATAATATATAGGAGTCAGTTGCTCGACCGTTTTGGTCATTAGATCGGAACAAACAAAACGGGTAACCGGATACCGTAGTCGCGGTATATATATAATATAGAGCCGGTCGCCATACATATATACATACATTTGCGTATATCACGCGATTTATTTCACGATTTTTACCCTTGTCGGCTACATAATATAAACGGTTACACGACGTGATCTAGGGTAGAGGTTTTTTTTTAAGCTGTTTTGTATACGCGTATCGCAATATGTATATTATATTATAATATATCGTTACATATTATATACACGTCTATTTGAAAATAGTAGCCACGAGGGGAAAAAAATTAAATAATAATACAACATCAGGTTTTATATGAGCGTCCGTAATGATTATTATTTTATACGTATACATGTCCGATAGAGAGATTGCATGTCGAAGTACGAGAGTTTCCTCTATTTTTTTGGGGGAAAAAAATGATATTTCTATATTATATTGGCACAATCATAATATGCAATATAATAAATGTATAACCCATAATGTGATAAACAGGACTCGGAACCCTAAGCGTTTTGCATATTATATTTGTTACAGAACAAAATGTTTAAAACTTATTTGATGATTAAATATAATAAACGTGTTTTGTGTAAACCACCTAATATTATATTATGAAAAATTATTTAAAACTAAAACAATTTTGTTGGATATATGTTATGGACACTTTTTAGTGATCTACCTGCATTCCAGAATGTGTTTGTAAATTATTGGAAATCATTTCTTCAACGTTAAAAGATCTAAATTTCAAAACAGCCTATACTGTTTGCTTCGCAAATTTTATGATATTGACTTGAAATACTTCGTTTCTAACTTGATATTCCGTACACAGATTCCCGAAGAAAGCTGTAGTCGATTAGGTCACAGTTTCATCAACTATTAGGTATGGTGGAGATTTGTCCATCTACAGAGTAGATCATATACGTAAATTGCAGGGACAACTATAGCAATTATTTGATATTGAATCTGTAAGGACTTATTTGAACTATTCGCAATATTTAGTTCGAAACAAAATTCTGTGCGAAATTCCCTGGTATTATTTTTTGATTTATACTATAAATAATTATTTGCGGTAGTATTCTTTTGCACTTTAGGAAACTGCAATCAAAATATTATCTCTTTAATCCAAACAGAAAATTTGTAGTGATAATAATATTATACTATTACTTTTCTATTACATACTATGTAATAATATATATAAAATATTGTGGTGTTATATTTTTTTGTATTACGTATATTTGAATAAAATAATGAAGTAATAATCATATAATAATATATTACTTATTACAGGCGAAATATTATAACATTATTATATATTTTAAATTTTAATAGATTTCGATCAATCAAAGGAAAAAATTGTATATTTTGTGATTAGTATTAAATTAGTATCGATACAAAATGATATATATATATATATAGACTATATAATATATAGGTACGATTGGTACAAGGTTTTCGGTATGCATTGTTATTTATACTATGTACTAACTTTCTACACTTATTTCATACGAAATATTATACTAGCTATTTGAACGTGAATTTCTTGATTTTTAGAATACTTACATCTATTCTTGAAATAATACTAAGATTCGAAAATATTTCTGTTATTATTTATATTAGGTAGTTTGGAAATAAATAATTTTTGACCATTTTCGAGAAAATATATTTTTGTCTGTTATGTGTAAATTTAAACGTTTTTAGTGCATAATTACCTGGTTTTAGTGCATATAAATCCATTAATTATATATTTAAAAGTTTGTTATTCAATATACATATTTTTAATGAGCCATATATTACGCTTTACTTAAAATTTTAGCTGTACATTATGGAAATTTATGTACGATTGGGCGTATAGTTATATATATATATATATTTTAATATCACCGCATATTAATTTGCATATTTTTGTTTTTTAACAAGAAGACTGGACGATAAAATACATACATATTATACGAGTAGAATTTATTAGTTAATGGATAAACGTACATCACTTTTTTTGTATTCGGACTTTTTCAAGTAAAACAAATTTTCAAAATAAAAAAAAACACGGTCGTATATTATTACTATAAAATATACATATAGGTTTTACTACTTAGTATATACACAGTAAATACTTACATCGTGTATTTATACGAGAGCGATACAATATATTACTATGACGGTTAGATGTCAGTTTATTTTCGTCGAATGTACTGCTTCTTGGTGTATAATATCTATTAACAATGTATACATATACCTGTTTGTGTTTGCTTACATGATTTATATTCATGTAGTAAATATGTCATCGTCGCTAAAAAATAAATAAAAATACAAATCGTCTCAAAGGTGAAATGTGGTATAAATATATCAAAAAATATTGTATATATCTACCTAAATACCTTTATAATATATTATAATTTTGTTCGTATATTATAAATACGAAGTTTATGGACAGTGGCCAAGAAAACGTATCTTTTTAAGTACATTCTCTATATCTAAACTATATAATTTCTATCTAAAAACTGTAGTTTCATATTAGATACACCTAGTAAATTTTATAAACTGACATGACTATATTAGATACGAATTTGTGCTTTCAAAATTGTCCGACATTTAACTATACGATGGTTTATTTACGGGGGAGTGGGCGATATGGGAAATAGATCTTCCCTTGGCCTTGTATATTTATTTTTATGGTAATGTCTACTGAAAACTGTTTTACAGCAAATGTCCTGAAGTTTTCAATTTTTAATTTGGTATTTTTCGTTGTTAAAAGTACAAGTTTTATAGGATAAAACGAGATATTTGTGAGAAATTCATCGGTATCTTATGTTTCACGTGTTCTAGAATTTTAACGAATTCGTTACATAATACATTTTTCATTTAAACATCAGATGAGTTTCAGTTACGAAATTATCTAAATTTGTATTATGCTTTCCATTAAATTATTTAAACAAAGAGATATCTGGATTTGACATAAAATAAATTAGCCATATTGACATTTTAATGATATTTTTTTAAAGAAATCTAGAACGAAATTGGCGGTAGCGTTGTAAAAAAAATACCATCTATAAAATTATAGTAGTATCTTAATATACCTATATATATATATATATATATTATATATATGTGTATAATATACAATATATTTTAGTCAATACAAAATGTTTCAAATTTGATGAATTTTAATGGGTTCTAAATATGTACCTATGTAAGTTTGAAAAAAATTTTGGTGTCTTCAAATATTGTTTTCAAATGATGTTTTCTGCCTCTCAAGAAAATCCTAAGTACGCCATCATAAATATATATATATATATATATATACATATACATATATATTTGGTGCCTGGACCTAGGTATTTGTGATATTTAGTTTAAAGGGACTAAGAATTTTGTGAGTTTTCATAGTGATCTTTCTATGACGATCATATTTATCCACATTATCACAGGTACTTGTAACATTAAAATGTTAAAGTATATTACCTGTGCATATTATAGGTATTACATAATGTATAATTAGTAATTAAATGAAATATACACATATCTGTATAAACATTGACTTACAAGTTGAATGTTTTTTTTTCGTGAGAAACGATACACGTGCACGTACCTACACAAAAAGTATCGTAAAAAATACACGCGCATTCCTCATCGAATATCGACGCTCTGAATACCTATGTAAAATATTTAAAATTTTCTCACGATTATCGCTGTTTTATTTATATGTACCGTAAAGGTTTGACGTTTGAAAAAAAAATTAACAAATTTATTTCATTTCAATTTAGTTTGAATTTTATTCAAATAAGTTAATTAGGTACAAAATATACGTAGTAAATACCTTGAAAATTTGCTTACACGTCCAATGTCTATATTAAATTATAATTTACGATTAATCTGATACGCGCGCACGCCCTCGTTATACTTATACCGATCAGTTGGAATGAATTTCGGGTGGCAACAAAATTAGCATCGAACGGAGGAAAAAAAAAAACTATCGTATTTTACCGATTTCCCATCGTTGCTGCGTGTATATAGTACTTAATATAATAGTAATCTGTCGTAAAAAAACAACAGTAAACCGGTCGTCGTGTTGTTGACGTTCGAATAGAATATGTTTACCCAAAGCTGTGGTATATGTGTATGATTGGCGGGGGAGGGGGGGGGAGTCTATTGGGCTCCCCTGAAATATAATCAACATTTGATTATTTTATGTATTTCTCAACAAACATACTAAACACGTATTATGTTTATACATTATATTTATAGCATTATGTTACAATATTATATTATAATATTTATTGAAATCGTAATGATTATAACGGTTGTTTTAAAATACATTGAATTACATTATTATATTTGGCTACCTACCTATAATATAACGTTTTGGAAATTTTGGAAATTAAATCGGACTGCCTGCGAGTGTAGACATGGATATTTCAAATGACTATTTAGCCTTGCGGCGGCTGTCAAAACATATTGATTAAATAATTTTCAGGTTATAAATTAAAAAATTTTCATCTTGAAATTTATAAGGAAAACATATTGAATTATTCAAATATGCATTGATCGCGATGTATAAAAATATGTAAAACCAATGTAAAAACAGTAAAAAATAATAATATATTTTCAACATTATTTATTACATAATATAACTAGTCTGCATAATAATAATATATGGTATACAACTATTATAATATTTGAGTGATTTAAGGTTAAAATAACTTACCAGTCAAATACTATATTATATGAGTACTAAATATAGTATACTATATGAATATAATATACATATTATAATTATCAAGTAGCCGATACCTATACAAATAATATATAGGGCATAGGCATATATCATATACTGCAAATAACTTATAAGATTATATAGCACATTTTAGATTCTGAGTGGATTGAGTGAATGAATAACTACTGATTTTACAATGATGTTTATTTTTTCATTTTTTTTTTATATTTTTTTTCTGTTAGCTACTTCAGATCAGAAGGAGTTTTGGAGTGTGTATCCTAACGATAGAAAATTGGTTCCAGATGATACATCGTATTTGACATTTTTTGATTTTTCCAATAGTTTCATTAAGCTTGAAGAAAACTTAGCTTCAATGAATGCATGTATGAATGCAAATACGGTATACATCAGGGAGTAGGGACTGGCACCTTTTGGTTTTTTCGGTTCTGATTTCGGTACCGGTTTAGAATATATTTGATCAAGGTTTCGGTTTCGATTCAAGTTTTTCAAAATCTAAGGGTTAGGGTTTCGGTTTATATTGGTAGTTTTCGGTTCCAAAAAGTATTTATTTTTTTTTTACTCTGAATACATGAATATAAAATTAATTTTGCATTGATTATAAATATATTTATATAAATGTATTTATATTGCAGGGATATTCAAAGTACCTCAAAAATAGTACTCAAAGTAATTATAGAAGGTAAAGTTTTGAAACTTAAAATTATTGCGGGCTAGATATAAAGTGTTTTTATTATTATTTTGAGAAACGAAAGAAATTATAATTCGTTTATTAGTTTTTTTTTTATTCAAGAGGTTAGGAGACAAATGTGTTTCCACTTTTATTCGACACCAAAAATAATAATAAAAGAATATATTATACCAATAATTCTATATAATTATTAGATATAATACTATTGGTCATAATGAGCATTTAAAAGGAAATATAAACTAAACTCCCAAGATGACAACTGCTAGTACCTATATTATATTTAAAATATATTTCGAAAAGAGTTTTTTTGAACGAGAATGAGTTCTATAGTTAGTATAATATATTTAATGGTATATACCTAGGTAACATTTGGTGTATATCGGTTTGTAAATTTGTAATATTTTTAAGATCGAATTTATATATTCTATGCGATAATGTAAAATACAATTATTTACTATACCTTATCGAAACAATGTCCGATTATTAAGCTGTCAAATTCTCAAAATGCGTCATCTAGAAATGAATAACGTATTTGTACACATGCAATATGCATTTAATCACGCAAATAAACCTTCCAGTTACTCACTAATATGAACAATATTGTTTATACCAATAATAATTATACGACAACGTTCAAATATGAATATTTACAATAGGCCATAATAATACAAAAATACATTATATTATTATGTAATATATTAGGTAGGTACACATTTCAATATAGTTTCTTACTTCCTACGACCAATACATAATAGTGTCGTTTCCAATTATTACATTAAGTAGACTTAAAAATATATCGTAAATTAGTTTATAGAATATAGCTGTTGACATATAGTAATATATAGTAGTAACTATATAATATCTAGTTAGTACTTGTGAGAGATAATTTTTTGATTTTCAAAAAAAAATTAAATTAAAATAAATACACTCCGCTCAGAACTATTTATTGTCGATGCAATGATTTATCATTGCATTCAAATTCAATTTATCCAACACTATATAGTATCCTGCCCGACGTACAAAGCACTCTCACCCCTACGAGCGAAGTGTTTCCACCCCATACCGACCGGATTTGTATATTGATATTTTAAAATGAGACATTTTTTATATATAAAAAAAAAAAATAAAACGGTTCGATATCTATATTTGTGTTTTTTTATTTTACATTAACAATTAATTTACCCTGAATTTATTAATTAGCTATATTTGCCAATCACTAAATCATTATAATATATGCATACGCAACTTAAAATAAGTTTTATCGTTTGTCGTAAACCCTGATACATATTATATAAAAATACAAGCATTTATTTATAAATGTTAGTGTGCTCACCGTGCGAAAAACAACACGACGGGTAAATTGGTCTTTTCACAAATCGGCCGTAACCGCCTCTGCGTATATGCACAGTAAAGAGGTATATATAATATATTATACTATATAGTCGCAGTTTGTACACTGGATGACCTTAATTGGCAATTACGTGTTTACTCGGCTACTTTTTTTTATATTTTTTAATATCATATAGGTATGCGTTTTACAAGACGGGGGCGGAGATATTTTATTACAATAATATATAATATTATTATCGCGTATATAATAACACACGTGGCGTGCGCAATTGCCGTTTGTTTATTTAGATAATATACAGAGTGATTTCAATATATCTAATAACATTGAAATTTTCCGAAACAAGAAGAAAGATTACTATTATTCTGGATGAATTATATTTTCAAATGTCTTTATTGGAGAGGATTTTGGATGTCATACATGGAAAATTTATTGAAAATACATATATAGGTCCTGTTTTATAGATTTTATATTCCGCAAATGAAACAATAGTGGTTTTACTCTGGATTTTACAATGATGTTTACTTTTTTTCCTGTGAGCAACTTAGCGACCAGATAGTCAATAAGTAGACATTTTGGAGTAAATGGCATTTTTGATAGAAAATTTCTTTTAGCTGATATTTTGAGGAGGTATTTTTCGATTTTCCAGTAGTTTCTTTTATTGTAAAGAAAACTACTTTTTATGAATATTTTATAAATATAGGGGAAATAACAAAATAACAAATGGTCATCTATTTTTATTTAAAAAAGTTACCTATACTATTATTATATTACACTAAGAATTTAGAATCGTTTTATTGGATGCAATGACTTATCATTGATTTCAAATGCAGTATATCCATCAAGAGTATTCTGTCCGATATGTTAAGTGCTTCCACCCCTACTGACACGAGCGAAATCCATATTTATTTTTTTTTATTAAATATTACTAATATCAATGACCAAAAAGATTTTAAGGTAAAACTTCTTTTAATTTTCAATAAAAAGTAGGTGTTTTCTAAAAATTAACCCCTCTCCCCTACCCCCCGAAAAATACCTTTGAAAAATACAAGTGTTTATTTATTAACTTAAATAATAATATGAATGAATTATTTAGTGTATTCTGTAATATATATATATATTATAACAGTTCCATAAGTAAATTGAATTTTCAATCACCCTGTATATATTGTGGTTTTTTCCATACATTTTCGGGTACTTATTATTATTATCATGTATAACGTATAGATGTATGTATTTTTTTGTGTTTGTTAACTACAGAAGAATGCATACCATCGCGTGTTACTGGCCAATAAACGATGTCGCGAATATTATTGCATGTTTGCTCCCTGTAATAGCCGTCTCTCGACCAACTATATAATAAAATTATACAGAAGTAAGTATAAAAACGTCTCACGAGATAATAAAACTATTTTTTTTTAATAATTCATTTTTTATTATTATGTTTTTTTTACTATACAAACGACGATAAATTCGCCAATTAATACGTACGTATTTATATACCTAATATATATTATAATATTATATCCAATCCTCTTCATCTGTATTCTTATATTAAAAGAGAAAATTTAATTTTTAATAGTTGATTATGAACTATTTATAACTAAATTGTTAGACAAATAAAAATAAATATCTAAAGATGTATAAGTAGATACATTTTAAATGTAATTTACAAGTAATTATATGTTTATTATAATTTAATAATTATATGCAGTTTGATTAAAAATTGGAATTAAAAACAAACGATTGCACTAAATATATGACAAAATATTAACTGTACCGTTATGTTGATTTCTATCAAAATTCTAGGATAGAAAAAAAGTGAAATTTTAAAATAAAAATAAATAATATATAATAAAAATAATATAGTTTAATTTTCAAACCTCTCGACGTCACTCATACAGGATTTCTGTAATAAATTTAATAATAATATAGCTGGCGTATGCTCATATTATTTATATATTTATGTATATACAATTACAAAAAAACAAAACACGTATAGACTAAACAATACCACAAAAAAAAATAAAACAAACAGTCTGTCCGTCCGACTTGTGGTCATAATATGGTATAGGTTAGGCACACTATAGTGTCTAGACTGTAATATAGCTTTTTCGTCCTTCGACGGCTTTCATTATAATATAGAGTACTATTTATATAGATGAATTTTTTTCGAAAAATTTCATTAGATACTATGATTTATAATTTAGTATAGTCCATCATCGGCTCATTTCGTGTAGTATATTTATAATTATCTAATCTTTAAAAAAGGATAAACATTAACCTTGGTCCTAAATTACTAAATTTATAATATAGGTTCAAGATGAACATAAGGTTTAGATGGGGGTATTTGAATCGTGTTCGGGGCCGAGTCTACGTTAAGTTCGTCCAAATCTTTTTATTCTGATTAACCCTAAAAATACAGCGGACAAAGAAGAAAATTTAAATAGAAGTAGATGATTTGGTACATGAATTGAGAAGTTACTAGTTTTTAGTCAAAATTATGAGAATTGTATTATAGTTACCGACTATATAAGGCCGGGCGCACATTGAAAGAGCAAAACTGTTCCGAGCTGCTCGGGACATTTTGCTCCAAATAGCTGGGAACACATTCCATGCACACTGATAAAATAAAACAGAACAAGACAAAACAATCACATAATAATTTAAGATACATTTTTCATTTTTAACACCAATCGTCAAGATGAGTTCCGACGAAGATGATGTTGTCATTCCATAGTTTGTCTTGGATGATTCTATTGCTCTGATCTTTAACGGTAAAATCCTATTTGGGTTTCCTTAGAAATACAAGATTAATTAATTTATCTGAATCGCATGCCATTTTAATATTACTATTGAATAATAAATACTATTTTAATACTATTGAATTATAAATATTAAAAGTAAAATATTGTTCAAAATAGTAAAATTACAAAAACGTGTGGTAGACACGAAAAGAACGCATGCTCAGTTCAATACTATTGGTATTACTAATAACCAGTGACTTTTGTTTTTCATATTTGGTCGGAGAAAAAATAGAACCAAACCGAACAACATCAAACATGTTTTATTTTGTCTTGTCGTGTTTTATTGTTGACTGATAAGTGTGCACTGTGCATGCGTCAATGACTTTGCGTGTGTTCTATTTGTCTCCAAACCGCTCCGAGCTGCTCGTATCAGCTCGGAGCTGTTTTGCTCTTTTAGTGTGCGCTGGGCCTAAAGGTGAATTCACACTAGCTGAGATTTTAGTGTTTAGCATATTTAGTTTTAGAAGTCAAATTATTTATTTTCAATACGTTAACCAACGTTTAATTATCTTTTTTATGTCCATATTTTATTTGTTTTGTTTCTGATTAATGCTGTCACGGTACACTCTAAAATCTCTTGTGTAAATCCAACTTGATAAGTTTAAAAGAAACAAAAATTTATTAGAAGATAACTATGCAGCAAATAGAATGAAGCGACTCATTATCGATAAATCTACAAATTAGGATGGGAAAATACATTATACATCTAGTGCTCTAAATTACTATAAGTAGCCAAGAAAATTTTATTTAATATTTTTATATTATTTACTAATTGTATTAATAACCGAAATTGATTCAAAATAATTTTTCCAATGCAATAATATTTTTTTTCAAATAGAAATAAAATATTACACGGTCGTGTCCACGAGGAAGGAGACAGATCAAAGGACGGTCGGATGAATTTCTAACGACTCTATAGCTGTGTCTGGATAGCTTTTTAAATAATATTATACTTACCGAACTTCACTCAGAATCGTCTATTGAGTGCAATGATCTATATTTGCTTTCCAATCGAAAATAATAATGATGAGCACTATGCTATCCGAGAACCGAAGGAACGATGAACCAACTTCCAACATCTATATCTGAATGACTATTTTCTGTTTACTCCTGAGGTGGGGGTGTGGGGAACCAGAAAATTCCTTTTATATAGGTACGCCATTATATACCTAAGTGAAAATCGTACGTGTGTATGTTTTAATATCAGCACAAACGGATACGGAAGTCTGAAATATCAGGAAAAATTTAGAAAAAAAAGAAATCGTGTAAAAAAATTAAGTAAAAAAGAAAAAAGTAATATAAATAAATAAAAAACAATCGTGCCGACCACAAGACGAGAAATATAATATCGGCGATGTGATCAATGGGAGGGGAGGCGGGGTGTAAATTGTCGTAAATCATGCAATAAAAAGTCGTAAAAAAGTCGCGCACATGCCAATTAGCGACGACGCCCGTCAGACGGAGACGTGTGTGCGCCCCATATGCGTCGTCGTTTCTCGTCAAAACACCGATCGGTTTACACAAACGTTGCTCACACATCACATACGTTAACGTCACTTTATCATTTTTAACGAGCCTTTTAAAAATGAATACACACCGACACAAACATGCAAGTACACTATGTGTATATAAATAGCTACATAATATATAAAATATACCTCTATTTAGGTATATATTACCTGACGATTATCACTTCGGACCACTCCCCATATGGATTTATAATCACTTTATATCCGGAAAGTGTCGTTATATATTTATAGTAATCGAGTAACGGTACATCGATATATGTTTTTTTTTATTTCCAGCCGTATATATTATATAGGTATATATAATATATATAAATTCCATATTTTCATATTATAATTATTAATCATTATCATATATTATTAGCCAGGTGCTGTCTTGGGGACATGTTGAGGGGAGGACATGACTTATATTAAACTTATCATGAAAAAATTGTCAACATATAGACAGTGAAAGTTGATTCATCGTTCCATTGGTTCTCGGACAGGATAGTTTATTATTATGATTACGAGTATTAATTTGAATTTGAAAGCAAAGATACGAGTAAATTATATTGCATTTAGAAGACTATTTTGAGAAAAGTTCGGTGCAATATTATTTAAAAACAAAATAAAAATAGGTAGGTAACTATTGCAACATTATTTGTTATTACTCGTACATTTACGAAATATTTCCGTGATAAAAGGTAGTTTTTCTTTACGCCTTAACTACTGAAAATATCGAAAAATGACACATTCAAAGTAGAAACTAAAACCAATTTTCTATAAATGAGCTCTTTATTCCTTTCTACTTGAAACTTAGAAATAAAAAAAAATAAATAAAAATCAACCTTCTTAAAATAAGAAAAAAATTTATTTACACTACAAATTCTATATCATTATTAGTTTAAACTAGGGCTGCGCGATTATTCCGATTAATCGTTTTTTGAAAACGATATAATCGATTAATCGATGTTTTTTAAAAGAAAATTTTAATCGATTAATCAAGCATCGATTAATCTTTACGATACATCGATTATCGATACATCGATTAATCGATATATCGAATCATCGATTAATATACGGTATACCCTCGTATACACCACTGATTATATAATAAGGTATATTACATTTTATGATAATCTAACAGTTGAATAAAAGCAAACTACAAGTGTATCCATATATTTTTAAAAGGAAGAGATCTCTCGTTCCGCTTAAAATAATATTAAATTCAAGTAATGAATACTAAAATTAATTATTTTATACTGTAGTATAAAATATAAATCAGAGACTGGAACCGAACCGAAATTAACTGGTTTCAAAACCAGAACCCTAAAATATAAGTAGAACCGTAACCGGCCCCAGAACCCTTTTATCTGGAACCAAAATTTAACCGAAGCCCAAATTATAGAATGGTTTAAAAACGGTTCCAAAAACTTTATTTTATTGAAATTTATAAATATGAAATTATTATTTGAAATGTATAAAAACTTGCATAGGTATTAGAAATGCCAGAGTATTTATTTTATTATATTTATCTTAGCCCATGGGCTCTAAATGGCAATGATATAATGGTTCTAATATAATACAAAATAGTTACACGAAAATATTGTTTATAATTTATATAAATAAAAATATACACATAAATAGGTACCTAGTACTTACTACCTATATATGTACCTAGTATTCTATGTACCTACTGTTGCGACCTAAATTGTATTTAGCGGGTGGTTTATGGCTTCGGCGATGAGCCGCCTCGTTTTAATTACACTACCCCACACCACCATCACAAGAATACCACTTTTCACAATTTTATACTTTTAAGGCTCTAATAGCCATTTTTGTTATATTTATTAAACAGAATATTTGTTTACGCACTAGAGTCTGGTGAACCTTCCACAGATTGTCTAGCTACGTGGAGGATATTAATATTATAGGATGAAAAAGTAAAAAATAGGAATAGTAAATAAAGAAGATTAAAAAATAAAGGTAACTCTGAAATAAACAATAAAAAAGAGTAACAATGTAAATAATTCAATAATATTTCTGAAACTTATTGACTAATGAACAAAACTAGGAACTTACGTTATGGTTAATTTTCTTATATATATATATCGTGACATGAACATAAATAAAATTAAAATAAATACAATAATGGCAAAAACTCACAGACGAATACACCACCTGGATACTAGGCCCGCCGGACGGCATATGTAGTCGTTGACAGGCGTGGTACACGATGTCCAGTTAACAATAGATGTTGGGTATGTAATGTTATTATGATCACTCGACGAATAATAATAATAACTGTTATAATATAAATTTTATTTTACAAAATTATGAGCACTCAACGAGTATATTGCCCAGAGATTTGACGACGTTATTGAACCACAAAAATGGAAAACGCCACACACGACGATGTCGGGTGTCACAGCACAACTGGTTCGGCGGCGATGCAGCCGAGTAGATATTATTCTTATCTCTTATCCTGTTCAGCGTGAACATACTCCCCCTTTGGAAGACAGAATGTCTTACAACATATTATCAATATATCTTTATCTTTATTTTTCTCGGTGAGTGTATATCAACGCCAAATGAGTTTAACATAGTATAATTCTTACAGCTAAAATTACAACAACTTAAATAAAATAATGAAGGATAAGGATAAATAATTTTGTATGATAAGAGGGATTATTTATTCGGAAGGACAATCTTCAATAGGAAGTAGTGCTAACTTCACTACTGGTCGTTTAATTATACCATCAGCAGTTCGAATCGTTGCCACACGTACAACCCCATCCTGACCGGGATGGGTATTATCTATACGTCCCAACTTCCAATTCATCGGTGGTTGATTTGGGATTTGCATTAAGACTAAATCTCCAATCTTGACATTAGGCTGCTGATGAACCCATTTTGAACGGCCTTGTAACATCGTTAAGTATTCGGTTGCCCAGCGGTTCCAAAAGGATTGATACATTCATTTGCCGGAGAAGCTCCCAGCGATTCAGCCGATTCGAGGCGATGAAAGTATTGTCTGGTTCGGGAATGGCGGTTAAGGGCTGGCCGATGAGGAAATCATCGGGCGTCAGTGCTCGCAAATCGTTGGGATCAGATGACATAGCAGTTAGTGGGCGGGAATTCAACACTGCTTCAATTCTACTCGTTAAGGTTGATAATTCTTCAAAAGTCAAAATTTGGGTACCAACTACTCTTTTTAAATGAAATTTGACGGACTTGACTGCCGCTTCCCATAACCCACCAAAATGTGGTGCGGCGGGGGGATTGAAATGCCACCGGCACGGAACAACATTAATGACGGAAGTTTGAGTTGCACATTTTTTAAAGAACTGTTAAACGTTTTGTCTGCCCCGAAAAAATTGGTACCGCAGTCCGAATAGATATCAGACGGTACTCCTCGCCTTGACACAAATCGATGTAGAGAGGCAATGAATGCGCTAGTAGATAAGTCGGAAACGACTTCTACGTGAACAGCCTTGACGGACATACACACGAAGACTGCTAAATAGCATCTTACTGAAGGCGAATTTCTCCGACGTCCATCCTTAATTAGCCATTGCCCAGCAAAATCAATGCCAACATGTGAAAAAGGACGTGACTGGTGAACTCGTGCGGCAGGTAAATCCGACATGAACGGTTGTGGCACTTGTGGTTTATGATGCGCACACGTTACACATTGAAACACCAGTTGTCTGATGGCTGATCTTCCCGATACTATCCAAAAGTTACGTGCGACTAGGGCTGCGATGAGTTGTGGTCCTGCATGAAAATATGTAATGTGGTAATTTTAAACCATGGATTTGGAGAAAGCTAATGGATTTTTAAATATATTCAACAACAAACAAAATAGTGTTGCTGTTCAACTTGACACAAAATTAAAACTTGAGATTGAAGAAAATAGATTATTTATCCAACCAATAATTGAAACCATTTTATTATGTTGGTGGCAAGGACTAGCACTACGAGGTCATAAAGATTATGGTCCTATTCAATTTGAAACTCCATTCCTCTCAGAAAATGATGGATATTTTAGAGCATTATTAAGATATCGTGTAAATGGAGGAGATCAATTATTTCTACAGCGCTTAACAAATTGTCCCCGAAATGCTACATATACGAGTACAGGAATTCAAAATCAAATAATTGATATAATTTGTTCTATCATTATTAAGAAACTTGTAAATAAAATTAACCAAACAAAATATTTTACTGTTTTAACTGATGAAACGTGGGATTGAACAATTCAGCCTCTGTGTTCGATATTATGATAGTGATACCAAAATGATTAGAGAAGATTTTCTTAAATTTGTGCCTGTTGTTGATGTTACAGGAAATGGTTTGGCAGTAGTTTTGATAGACAGCTTAAAAAATATTCGTCTAGACTTGAATTTTTTACGTGGTCAAGGTTATGATGGGGCCTCCACTATGCGTGGCAATTTTAATGGTGTACAAGCAGTTGTGAGGCGGTCATACCCATTAGCCTTATACTCTGACTGTAGTTCACATTCATTGAATTTAGCAATATCGGATGCTTGTAACATGAAATCAACCCGCAACGCCACAGGTACATTACAGGCTATTTATGAATTTTTTAAAACGCCTAAAAGACAAGATATATTGAAAAAAACTATTGACAAAATTGCGCCAGAGAACAAGAAAAAAAAACTAAAAAATGTATGTCCCACTAGATGGGTGGAACGACACAAATCAGTAATGGTGTTTTTAGAACTATTTGAATCAGTTGTTGAAGCTTTGGAAGAAATTTCCAATTGGGTAAATAGAGAAACATCATCAAAAGCAATAATTTACTGTGTTCTATAAAAAATGGAGAGTTTTTATTAGCTGTTCATGTTCTCGCAAAAGCACTTTCTATTAGTTTGCCTTTAAGTCGGCAGTTACAAAATGAAAAGTTGGACTTGGTTAAAGCTATAGAGTTAGCTGAAGATGTGTCTCAAGCAGTTATGAAGTTAAGAAGAAAAGCTGAAGCAGAGTTTAAAGAAATTTATACTGAAATAAACAAAAAATGTGAAATCTTGGGAGTTGAAATTACCATACCTAGAATTACTAAGAATCAACAACATAGATCAAACTTCACCACCAACTCCAGTGAAGAATATTTTAGATTGTCAAAATACATTCCATTTTTAGACGGATTTTCAAACCAATTAGTTGAACGATTTTTAGAACATAAATCACTTGTGAAAATTTTTTCTTGTTTACTGAGTGATGTTGATGATGATGATGATGATGATGAAAACATTGATGAACTTCTAAAAATATATGCAGAAAATATTGAAGTTGATGAAAAAAGTGCAAAGGGTGAATTTTTGGTTTGGAAGCAACAGATTAAGAAGTCCACTCCAAAAAATGTAATAGATGCTTTGCGTAACTGCAGTTCAATTATTTTTCCTACAATTCACAGGCTATTGGTTATATTAGCAACGCTCTCTGTCACTACATCTGCGAGTGAACGTTCTTTTTCAACTCTAAGTAGACTTAAAAATTATTTGAGAAATACCGTTGGAGAAAACAGGCTCAATGGCCAAGCTTTAATGAATATCCATAGAGATATAAGTTATAGATGAACTTGCTCTCCAATGCCGTCGCTTAAAATTTAAATAGGTAATCATAATATGAATCATTTTATTTATTGTTATATTTTTTTTAGTATTATGTTGTACATAGTTGTCGTTTTAGTACTAATACTAATACAATATTATATATTGTATTATTTATTTCTTGTGATTTAGAATATAAAATGTATTATTTTAAAAGATAAAATTATTTAATTATTAAGATATAATAATATATACTTATTTACTACCTATATAAATTGTATAATATTACGTGGGTGAGGTGGGCGGAGCACGCCGCCTATTATAAGTCTATTAAGATTTAAAACACCCCCGTAAAATGAATCCTAGATACGCCACTGTTACGTATAGATGGGAATTACCTGATTACATAGTGTAATAATTAAGTTTCATTATGCCGGTACATGTTGTGTTATGCTGTGCAGGACAATTGTGAATCGCGCTTTAAAATAGACACTTAATATTCGTATATTCTGCCGTCCATCAAACGGCAAATTAATTTACTTTACTGAAGAAAACGAAAAAGAAGAAAATAAAAATACAGATATTCCTTATCTAGTAGAAGTATTAATTAGGCTTAAAAAGTTTAATTATGTTTGAAATTTATAATTTGTATTCAACCATTTTTTTTCGTTTAATAAAGATATTTTGAAAACTATTTAGTATACATTTTAAATTGTATAAGTACGTGATTATTATTATTTTTACTTGTTTACAATAATATTTCTCGGTCGAACAGTGTTAAACCACAGCATTTGAATATTTCAACGATACTGGTAAGTAATTACAATATTACACTTGATTTATTATTTGATTATTCATTTTAAGATATATATAATATATATTATATAGGTATAATATTATATTATACCTATCTGTATGTGCAGTGTTCGGAACATTCACTTACAAATTGAATTTGTTTACGTTCACGTTCAATACGTAAAAATGAACTCGTTCATGTTCATGTTCAAATGTATTTAAAAAGAACACGTTCACATTCATGTTCTATAAAAAAATGAATGCGTTTATCTAATATATATCAAAAATTACCGATTTATACAAACAATTGTTTTCATTCTATGGAGAGGCCACGGAATTGAACATTTGAGTACCTACTATATTACTTTAATTATACTTAAATCTAGTTTGAAGAATTTGAATTACATTTTAATTTAATTTGAACTTCATGAAAATTTTTCAAATTCCTTAAAAGTATGAATGTTATTTACGTTCACGTTGTATTTGGCAGAAACAAGTGGCTTTCGCGTGTTGTACATAAAACATAAACGTAAATGCATGAACGTGTGTTCATGAATGCCATTTTTTCCAGACACTGCGTAAGTGCAGAGGTGGAACTAGGAACTTTGACGCCCGGGGAAAAATGTAAAATTACGCAAAAAAAAAATGTCATAAACTTTTTTGGTGTCGACTAAATACGAATAATTTCTTGAAATACTTCTTCAGATATTAAATAAGCAAAAAATAGTCATAAACTTTCTGTTTTTGCGAACTGAACCTTCGAAATGCCGGCTGAAACCTTCAAATTTCAGTTTGTTTTTTTTGGGGGGGGGAGGGGCGTATCACCTCCCTCTTTATGATCCCCCTGTTGGGACGGCTCTGAATATGCCAGCATTTATGTGTTTTATACTTTTAAATTTGTAAGCCAATCAAAATATTTACGCTACCCAAAAATAAGCCCGGGGATCAAACCACCGTTTACCCCCTCCCCCTAGTACCACCACTGACTATGTGTTATATCATAATTTAGCATTAGGTTCTTATAATAATAAAACAATAAATATTTATTACTTTTAAATATAATATATTATAGAAATTAAAAATAATAGCATGCGTAAATTACATACTATAATAATTAATTGTGTAATTAGTAATTATATAGTTTTTATTAGGTATAACATAATAGAAAAGAAAGACTATTATAGATTATCATAAATATACAAAATAATATGATTAATATTCTACTTATTCGAAATGATTTAATCCTGATTATATAATATATAAGAATATATTTAAAATAGATAATAGGTGCAAATTGTTATTACATTAAAACATTTCGAAAATTATCTGCAATAGACAAATATATTTAATTAAATTAACAATTTAGTGTTGAAAAAAACCCTACCGTTTTAATAAACAATAATATGCCTGTAAACATTAAGATAAAATAAGTAATTAGTATTAACTGTAGTTCAAAATTAAACTAGACATTTTATGAAAGATAATAATTATGTAATAATAACAGAAATGATTAAAAATAATTATTATATTTTAAATGTTTCAACCGTATGAATATACAATACAATATTGTAATATATAAAAATTTTAAAATTTTATAATTTGGTATAGTATGTTTTAATATAATAAATGCTAGAATAACAACGATACACTGAACATTGAATAAAGAGAAATCTTCTTCTTCTTCTTCTCCTTCGCCTTCTCTCCCAACTATTTGGGGTCGGCCAAAATAAAGATAAATGAAATAGAAAAAAGTGGGCTCAATGTCTGTTACAACACGAACTGTAGGGTCGGGTATAACATGCGTGAAATTTACCCAAAAATGTCCCGTTCATTACCTTCTGAATGCCGTATAACTATCTTACACTTATACACAATCCGCTGTACCGTCAGCAACCGTGTATATGGCAGTGTTAGGCCCGTTTCACACTACACGGTTTTGACCGTACGGCAAAAAACCGGACGGCATTAACCGGATCAATGGCTCTTTACACATTATACGGTTTTTACCGTACGGTAAAATACAATTTATGCACGGCTCCTATGTTTAGTATACTTTTGTACAGGTTTAGTTTTATGAGAACACTCAAGTCGCGCGTTGTTAAAATGAACGACAAACAAATAATTGCACTATGG